>JASDQU010589475.1:6205-18298 GCA_032191745.1 Picea mariana | reverse complement strand
GTGAAAATCGAATATGGATTGATTTATTAAAAAACAACTAAGCTATCATTAGATCTTTTTTGATTTATTTTTTATAATGTTTATAAACCAGAAATGAAATAACAAACTGTCTAATTGAAAACAGAGATAACAAACAGTAGAATATGTTTAGACTGCAGGAAATTTATGTATTAAACTAATGAAATAAAACTAACAAACTAACCTGTAATCGCATCCCATATTTGTCCTGTGTATAGCATCCAATCTCGATGTCTGATGAGGCAAACCCGCAACAGGTCCTACAAATGCTTCTTGTAAACGTGAAGCAGTAATGATTGAATCCGAATGATAGAACATATAAGAGATATAGTAACAACAATCTTATAATTTCATAAGTGTCCACTTTGAGATAAATCCTGCTGTGAAAGCTTGTGTATAAATGTTCAACGAATGGTGAAGATAAATCTCTTAATCCCAAGTTTGAACAGAATGATTACTGTATGTTAAATATGGGACATAAAACATGGATATCATATAAATTTTATCATATCAATCTGCAATAAACCATGATAGCTAAAGCAATCACAATCTAATTACAAATCAAAATAATCATAACTTGAATAAAAACACGATATGGAGAAGCTAAAGCTGTGCAAATATCATATTCTATTCAAGTCTGTAGATCAGAAATCCATAGTTTTTTCCCCAGGCAGAGATCATCTGAATTTTACAAAACAACATACTTATATAGGTTCTAGGAACAAAATGTTTCTTGTTGATAACATCCAATCTGTTCCAAAAAACGTGGGGGATGCAACCTCCCAGATTCTACTTGATACCAAAAAATAACAGCCAAATCTATTTAAAAACATAAAGATAGTATGGCTGAGAGATGCCAACAGTGCTTCAAATCTCCTTAGAAATCATGGGTTCCTGAAAACAAATAAAAATAAAAAGATTTCAGATGTATTTTCAGTTATCAAAACAAGTAATTCGATTTTTTCTAACTAGATACAGAATCTCACGATTCTATAGCTAGTTATAATTATAACTAGAATCATATTTTATTCAATCAATCAAAACAAATTAAAAGTAATCTGTGCAAACAAATCATGTATCCTGAATTGAGAAAGACAGAATCATACTAAACTTTTAAAAGGATCATACCTCAAATTAAGGGATTCAAACAAATCAAGTAATCTTTGAATTTACTATTGTTGTCGCTGCTTCCACGTTCTTAAAAATAATAGACCCTGTGGTTTTTTGGTGTTTGTCTTTGGTTTTAGCTATGGATTTGAGTCTGCTATTATCCTTCATTAATGAATCCACCTGGTCTTACAAAGATTTAAGCCGAGACTATAGTAAAGGCACATCCTTGTAATACCTATCGATCCAGGATTGACATTTATTACAGTGCAGATGTATAGATTATGTATCGGCACTGATAGTATTAACAGGTGGGGAATCATCCATTTGACATGTAGGTTCATCATGGAGTTTGATTCCAGGAAAATTAGGATTGCCCTTTAGACACGGTGGTAGGTTAGTAACATAATCGGAGGGTCTGTTAGAGCAAAGTCCATATGAATATGGATACTCTTCGGCCAACAACCTTTCAATCTCTGAATCCGAATCTTCACTTACCACAATTGTCTTTTTGTCTGCACAGGGCTTGGGTTTGTTTCGAGCACACTGTGAAACCCAACTAGCGACCTTTTTACTCTTATAATTAACATCAACATTGCCTTTAATCTTTTTCACTGTGGCTTTTTTAATAGTCTTAACACAACTCTTAGGATACGAATGCGATTTACTGTCGGGTTGGGTAGAATCAAGGTAGGTCGAGGGTTCCAAACTAGATATAGGATCACAGGGCATGAGCGAAGGAGGAGAGATGGTAGGTTTCACAACAATTTCTGTGATGACAGGCTTGTCAACCTGTCCCAACTCACTATTACCAAAACCATTTCATAACAGAAAAGCATCCCAACAATCATTGCTTAATTGCAACTGATGTACAATGATAATCTTGATTAAACCATGATGGCATAAACTAGAATCTGATTTCTGCCTTTTAAACTGTTTCCCCATCTTGTACAAACTTCTAAGGAGGAAATAAGGCATGTTCAGTGGGAAATCAATAAAGCTCATAAGGAATCGCAGGTGATACAAGAAAACCAACCCAAATCTTCCCTCACAGGTAATGAATTTTTTCACAATAGCTAACAGATCATGCCATCTAGGTTTTAGAGACGAGACATGCATACCTCAGTCGCAGCTGGTCATTTTCCTTGAGGTGAAAAACAATGACCAGGGGACCTCCTTAACCTTTGTGTTCTTGAACCACTTTTTCCCCACAGCTGGTAAACTAGTAGCTTGGCTTATAAAGTATTCATTTACCTCAAGATGCACATCTCCTATTTTTCCTCTGCAACCATCGAATGTCAACGCGAACTCTTGAGCAACCCTCAGATTGAAACCATCAAAATTTTCAATAAACACACGCCAACCGTTCCTTTCTAAGTCGTCTCTGGAGTTGTCAAATGATAACAAGGTCTCGATGCGGTTGGGCTCAATCCTCACCACAGGAGCCATGCTTAATAATAGGGAATCAACACAGAAGTCAGAGGTAGGGTTTGATAGAAAAAACATAGAGCCATACTCCTGAGTTTCCTCAATGCAATGCAAAGATAGTTCGAAATGGTAGGTTGGAGCGTTAATCACCATGCATGGGAAAGAGATCGTGAAGCCCGAGGCCATACAGAGTAATAATACCATGTTGTACCTCATATGATACCTTTGGGATATGGGTACGCATAAGAATCAGAACAGTTGAAAACAATAGTACGCATATCCATGACTTGATCACAAAGATTAATGTATCAAATAAACATTGAACCATTAAAAATTTTATGAATCAAAACCCCATTGATATTAATCAAATATTGATGAGTGGAAGGTTATTTTACTTATGTAACCAAGGCATGTTTAAGATCAAGGAGTTATAAACTGGGAAAACAATCATGTTTATATTGAAAGATGACAATTCGACAATAGACCATATGAACAATTATCCTTTGATCAAAAATCGAAACCAAGTGTGAATTACAATTGAGATTTTTCATGCTTACAGTCATGAAAACAAAAATCGAATGGAAGATATGTATAAAGCGACAAATGACAAGTGTCGTTTAGTGAGAAAGGTCGTGACGAGTAACGAGAATTTAAAGACCCTGTGTAGGAAGCTTATAAACAATAGAAATTACATTATTGTTGCCAACACTAACTTATTGTAGATTGGAATATCCTTAATGGATTGTAGCAAGGGAATATTGACACAGATATTCTTCAATTCATTCAATATTTCAAATTTCGATCGGGTGGTAGGTTTCTCGATTATTAATCTGTCTGGATAAGGAGGGGTCTTCGTAATTTGTGAAGGTTCATTTTGGGGAAGCTTGGGTTCTTGGTGCTTAGGAATAATAACATCTCTCCAGCTAGTGTCATCCATGGGTTGTTTGGTGGTTTGTTCTTCTTGTTCTTCCTGGATGACTACTGAAGGTCTCTGCCTATCTAGAACTTTTCCCGATCTTAGTTAAATCTCTTGTAATGGAACATGAGTAATGACATATGTTGGGAAGGCCTGCATCTCAACATTATGAAGAGTTTGAGTGGGCCTATTATTGGGATTGGGCACTGGTTGTGTTGGTAATAATTTTGGTCTCGGGGAGCTTGCATTATGATATTTTAGAAGTTGTTGTTGTGGAATAGGAGGTAAAGGTGGTGCAAAAAAACCCGACATAAGTTGCAGAGTGTTCGGTTGAAACTAAGGATACAGATGGTTGGACATAGGGATAGGTGGAGCTTGAGGGTTTCCTCGATTATGCCCTTCTCTCCATCCTTGAAGCTAAGGATGTTGGTACTGAGTAGACTAGTTTTGCCAACTTGGTGAGTTCCACTGTTGTTGTTGTTGATAATAGGGTTGAACTTGAGATTGTAAATCTGGGTATGTGGGATGGTTCCTAGGATGCCATGGCCTCCTAGGTGCATAAGAGGGATCCCTAGGATCCCCACTCCTATATATGGCTAACAAACTGGGCAATGATGGGAATTTGTCAGTTGAATGGTCTTCTGTGTAGAAGCCACAAATTGAAATTTTATCTAATGGGCATTCACTTGAGGAATGCTTCCTCCTACATCTTGGGAAATATATGCTCATTGTTGCATTTTCCTGCTCTTGTTTTTTTTTAAGATTTAGGGTGTCCAATTGGGAACCTATTGTGCTTAAGATATCTGTTTTTAAATTCTCTAAAAGGTTCCCTATCTCTGCTCTTGTAATACCACCTAAACTAACTAGTTTTAAGTTTCTATTATAAGGGTCTGGAACATTCTTTCATGTTTTAGCTCTACTCCTTGAGTAATTCTTACAAATTTCACATATTTCAGAAAATGGTTTATGAGAGATGTCACCTGATGCCATCAGGTTAAGAATCTCTAGGTATTCTTTTGAAATTTCCTTAAGGAAAAGAGCCCTAACTGCATCCTCTAGGAGGTCATGGTATTTTGATTTCTGGGAGATATAACCAAATCATTCCATATAATCCTCGAGGGTGTCATCTTCTAACTTTTGGATTTTGAAAATATCAGTACAAGATCATTTGGTCTTGCATTAGTCTTGGTAATTTTTAAGAAAGATATCTTTCATGGCTTCCCAAGACCTAATACTGGAATCTCCCAACCCCATGAACCATCTTAGTGCGAAGTCTTTGAGGGTGGCAGGAAAGAGTTTTAGTTTCTGGGCCTCCTGTAAGCAATTGTAGCTTCTACACAAGATGTTGAATTGAAATAGGAAGGTATCTGGATCTTCATTGCTTTTACCATAAAAGGTGAGCAGTGCTGAGAGAGGAATATTTTTCATGTTGACATTTGGGGTGGTGTCAAAAATTGGAAACCCAAAGGTAGTTTCGGTTTGGTTTCTAGCCTCTTCTTCCTCCCCATGTCTTACATTGTTGTGATACCCCTGATCATCCATATTGTTTTGGTTTCTAAAAATAGAGTACCTAGGTGGTTTTATCTTTGAAGAAAACAAGGTTTCCCTCTGATGGAAAGGTCTTCCTACTGATTGGATGTTTGGGACTCTACTTGAGCCGATTGAGATTATTGGTGCCAAAGTTTCTATGTCAATTTGGGAGATAATTACGTTGGCTGAAATATCAAACAAAATATTCACCTGTTTAGGGTCTATTATGTCTTCAAAGTTAATATCTCTTGGTGGTGGTGTAAAAGAAAAGGTTGTATTGTTTGGTTTTGTAGAAGGCTTGAGTGGTCTTGCCTCTTGTTCCACTATTACTGATGCTTCAATTTTTTGTTCTATAGTTCTCCCTGTCTTAGTCTCTTCAGAGACTAATTTAGCTCTTTGGGTTGAGCTAGCTCCTGTTTTTCGATATCGTTCTGCGGAATATATGAGTGGAATGTTCCTTCCCCCAAAAATATCGGAAGGAACCTTGGTTGAAAGGTCTGATTTAGATTTAATGTATCTACCTTTTGTTGTTCATGAAAGAAAACAAAAACAAAAAGAAAGACTACCATTGGGTTTGGGGGAGCCTGCAATAGCAGATGTGTAGGTTGTTACATCTTGTCTTAAAGTTCCCCCACCACCAATCTAATGCTAAGGTTTAGAAGGCATCTATTTCCTAACTATTTCCTACCTTGAGACAACTCCCCGACAATGGAGCCAAAAATGGTGGGTGTTCTATATGCACTAAAACCCCTCAATTAAATTTTTAACCCGGGGTAAGTAAAATTAGAGTTGTAGCAATATATATGCCAAGGTAGAAAGGCTAGAGGTAGTATAGTCTAACTAAGGAAATGGGCTATCTAAGGGCTAATTTGATTAAGCAAAGACTACTAATGATCAAATGCTACGAAGAAACTTAAACTATGTATCCTAAGTAACTTTTGAGTAAAAGATCGATGGATAATATTAAGAAGGAAAATGAAAACCCTACTTAAAGAAAACTAACTTAATCATGCCAATAAGAAAAATAAAACTATCTACCTAATAAGTAATAACAACAACAAACTAGTTTAATTAACCTACTCAAATTCAATAAGTAACTATCCTATAAAAGCAAGTAAATAAGCAAGCAACTACCCTATCAAAGCAAAATAGACAAGCAAGCAACTACGTTATTAAAGCAAGTAAATAAGAAATCAAACAACTAACTAACCTATGATAACTTCTACAACAAGTAAACTAATTAAGATTACTCAATAAGCAACTAATTAAGATAAGAAACAAGTGAACTCTATTCTTAAATTAAACTTCATAACTACTTCTAATTTATGAAAGGAAATCTATTGAATTGAAAGCATTATGATAATGAAAGTAATTAACAAATAATCTTTATCCTATGATAAAAAAACTATTCCTTAATCTACCAAAGCAAAAAGACTATCTATCCTACAAAATCAAGGAAACTATCTTCTAATCTATGAAAGCCAGGAAACTATCTTATAATCTATGAAAGTAAGAAAACTCAAATATAGTGTTGATGGTTATGTCTCCGGTGTCTATAATATCACGATGACATTTAACAATTAACGATAATTCAAGAGGGATAAACTCGATATTGAATTCGATAGAAAATTGAAAAGTATGAATTAGACAATCCAGTGAAAACTTAGCCATTATAGAAACAACATCAACTATTTTGCATATCCATGTGATTATTCAATCATGCATTAATCATCAATAGTATAAAGACACTATTCTAGTAAATTCAATTGCATTCTATACTAATTAAGCAAACTCATACTACACTAAACTGAATAATCAACTCTGAATTGAAATTGCAACTTAGATCTAAGAAAGAAATTGCATAAAGTAAACTAAACTAGTCCTATTTTAAAAATTCGAATTGCAAAAGAGGAAATGCTCATAAAACATAAATTAAATGCTATTTCAGCATATGACAAGAAAGAAAATGAGCAAACTAAATGACAATTTAAATAAGAAAATCTAAATAACAACTAGATAAACAAACTGGAATTGAAAACTAAATACTAATAACTATCCATCCACCAAAGCCCTGTCAAAGAAATCATGAATTAAAAACTCTATTTTAAACTATGTTCTTTGATGCAGACCCCCGACCCTCGGGTCAAGATCCACGTAGGATCGTTCTAAATCTTCCCTTGAGTTTGATTGACTCTTCGATTCCTCCACAAGGAATCCCACACACACACACCACAACGTTTTCCACAGGTCCTTATAGGTATGTCCGCATGATCAAACACAAGGCATCAACCCAAATCTCCAACAATATGATCTCACCCTTTGCCGAATCGGGACTTCAGGTTTCGCGATATCACAATTCCTATTGTCGAGTCCCTTGTCTCTTCAACCTCCGAAACCCGAAATGTTGAATTGCTGGAATCTTTCGTCGCGTCCTCCTCCACAGTTGTGTCACGTTTCGCGACTTCGGGAATTCTGGAGTAAAGAACCCCGACCTCTTGTCTTCAAAACTACTGAAATGTCGAACCCCGATGCGTTCAACAAAGGCTGGCTCCCCAACGAAACTTTTCATCGATTCATAGTTTCGGACTTTGCGACTTCACGAATCCGGATACAAGTCTCCCGGTTCTCCAACCTTCAAAATCCTGAAACGGTCAATGAGGATTGACTCCGCTTATTGATGAAAACACGCCACCTGTCTTCCCCGCTGTACTCTGTTTCCCATGTGGATTCTTGCCACCTGTCCACTCAAGCTTTCCGACTTTCAGAACTTGAAGAACCCTTCGACAACCGTTCCTCTATTACTTCAAAACCTCAAACTATGAAATGGCTCCTTCCACGGGATCAACGGCTATATGCCTTCATTCGATTCGATGACCCACGTTATTTCAGACTTTCGGGTATCAAGAGTTCAAAACTCTCGATCCCAAAATGCTGCCTCCTCTGCTTCCCGACACCCAAAGTGCCGAAATTTCAAAATCCCAAAATTCACCCCAAGGCACATCGCGTTTCGCGACTTCGGGATTTTCAATGCTAAGCGCCCCTGCTCCTTGTCATCAAGATTCCCGATATGCCAAAACCCGAAATACTGAAATGCCAATTTCCACTTCAAAGGGGATCAACGGCTATGAGCCTCTCCTAATCTAATGGCTGGTGCGATTTCGCGTACTAGGAGTTTGCGATGCAGTGACTCCAAAACCGCTTGCCACTCCAGACTCTGAAACCCGAAATAGCAGATTTCGAGTGCAAGATCAACAACTTTTGACGCTTCTCATCCAACGGTCATTACTCCTCCTGATCTTTCTAAATGATGAAAGGTACTCAGCCTTAACCTTCTCACAGATCTGCGGGATCCAACGGTCCACTTGATTTCGCGAGTTCTCCTCAGAGAATTCTGACCGCCCGATTCACTCCTCAATGACTTGTGCAAGACGAATCAGTGTTCTCCCTCCTGAACTTGTCTTTTATGAGATGCTTTCGAATTTCGTCTCCCTTTGAACACTTCAAAGGTACTATCCCTCCCGAGCTTTCACTTGCAAACTCAAATCCCCAAAAGGAATTCTGCTCGCACTCCTTGCGGCAATCTTTCAAATAACCTCTGGTTATTTGAGTCCTCGACTCTATGAATTCTTTGCAACAATAGTCCTTCCACCTTCACCTTAGTTGATAACTTTTAAGGTTTCAACTAGCCTGCACACACCTTGCACGACTCTGTGCCTCCCCTGCACTTCTGTGGGAAATGAGAACAACAATATATCTCCTGAGATTTCTGAGATAACACTCAGAATCTTGTCAACGCACACCTTGCAGACGTTTCACTGCACTCCTTACAGGAATTCTCAGGGAGAGAAACAATTGAAACTCATTCTTCTCCCCTCTCAGACTTCATATACTTAACATGAAATCACACATTCAACAAAACATTGAAACAAATGCATAAACAGAGAGAATAAAACAACTGTAAGCATACCATTCAACAAATATAAACAATAAGCATCATAACACCATGAAAATTGAGTCAAAGCTTCATATATTAACTCAAGTGCTCCCGTACATGGGTTCTTCTCTACAACTCTCTGCTACAACTCTCAGATCATGAAAATATGAATGATCATAATGTTCTTTTTCCAATAATACAATAATACAAGGGTGAGGGTGTCTATATCCGTTTTCCCTCCTACTCTCTAAACTGTCTAATCTATGAATTCAAATCTACCTACTTTCATTAATTACGTATAAATCCATTTTCATTCTATAGATGAGAGAAGTGCTCAATATCTGTTTACAACATCTAAGATATAAATGTAAGTATTCCCCCAGCTATCACATTAATATCCGCTTCATTAATTTTTCAAAACATTTCATAAATGTGTGTTGGTGCTTTTCCAACTGTCTTCCGCCTTTTATGTTGCTTGCTTGGCTGACTGCTTACGATGCTCCTGCATCATACTCCCTCGCTTGAAAATTTTCATGAACTCCTATTCATGATCTCTTGCACGGTCCGTCCATTCTTATGAATCACTGCTTCATCCTCCCAACTGGGATCTTCAACTGGATGTCCCTTCCATTTGACCAAGTATTCAAAATACTCTTTTCTCCTGGTCTTTTTGCTAATACTCTTGTCAATTATGCTTTCCATTTGTGGCTTTTCAGCTACAGGCATTTGTTTTGTCCACTGAATTTTTTTTGTTCCTTCTCTGCTCCTGCTTCTTTAGCTCTGTAAGGGTACAAATCCGCAACATTGAATATCAGTGAGATTCTGATCCCATCGGGTAATTCAATCTCATATGCGTTTGCCCCAAATTTCCTTATGACCTTGCATGGTCCAATCTTTTTCATCTTTAGTTTTTTATATGTTCCCCTTGGGAACCTTTCCTTTCTTAGATGCACAAGAATTAGATCACCAACTTCAAATTGAAGTTCTCACCTGTGTTGATTTTCTCTCCGCTTGTATTCTTGACTTGAACTCTGCAATCACTCCTTAATTCGGCTATGAAGCTACTTCATTCCTTCTGCAAACTCTTCTGCACTAGCACTCCTGAATTCATCTTGTTCTGAATCTTTCAATTCATAAACTCCCCTTGGCTGCATTCCATATAGAATCTGGAATGGACTTTTCCCTATGCTTTTGTTGAGTGAGTCATTGTAAGCAAATTCCGTCTGTGGCAGAATGTGATCCCACTGACTGTAGTGTTCAGTCACTAAGCTCTTCAACAAGTCTCTCGAGCTTCTATTCATGACTTCTATTTGTCCATCTGTTTGAGGATGATATGCTGAGATAAAAGACAAACTTGTCCCCAGCTTTTTCCATAAGGTCCTCTAGAAATATCCCACGAACTTGGTATCCCGATCAGACACAATACTCCTTGGTAAGCCGTGAAGTCTGACGACTTCCTTGAAAAATAGGTTCACAATATGAGTTGCGTCATTGGTTTTCTGGCATGGTATGAAATGTGCCATATTTGAAAATATGTCGACTACCACAAAGATTGAATCATATCCCCTTTGTGTCCTTGGCAGTCCCAATATGAAATCCATGCTCACTGCGTCCCACAACCTTTCTAGTATGGGCAATGGTTGATATAACCCTGTGTTCTGTGTTTTTCCTTTTTTGTGCTAACAAATTCTACACCTCTCCACAAATTTCTTAACATCTGTCCTCATCCCTGGCCAAAAATATGAGCCATTCATCTTTGAGAACATCTTGTCATGATCGAAGTGTCCGGCCAATCCTCCACTATGTTTTTCTTTCAGCAAATTCTACCTCATGGAGCATTTTGGAATACATAGTTGATTTCCTCTGAACAATAATCCATCCTGGATCATGTATTCAGTCCATTGGCTTCTGTCTCTTAGAATTGGATTCTCAGATGCCTCATATGCCTCCTTGAAATATGGATTATCCCTGTACATTTCTTTGAGGTTATCAAAACCTAAAGTCTTGACTCTAAATTCCTGCATAAGCAAACATTTCCTGCTCAAAGCATCAACAAATTTGTTAGTAGTTCCAGAAATATGCTTAGTTACAAAAGTAAAATTATGCATGAATTCAACCCATTTAGCATGCTTTTGGTTTAACTTCTCCTGTTGAGTCACGAATTGTAAAGCATGATTATCACTGTACAAAACAAACTCTTTAGGTCTCCATTTCTTCAGTGCTTGCATGAATACATATAATTCTTTGTCATATGTTGAGTACTTGATCTTTGCTTCATTTAGTTTCTCACTGAAGTATGTGATCGACCTATCATCTGGGATCAAGACCGCTCCAATTGCAAATCCACTCGTGTCACACCTGACCTGGAATGTCTTGCTAAAATCTGGCAAAACCAGAATTTGTTGCTCAATTATCTTCTTTTTCAACAGATTGAAACATTTCTCTGCTTCTTCTGTCTAGTGAAAAGACTTATGTCTTTTCTTCACTGTATCCATCATTGGTGCGCTAATTCCACTGAAATTTTGAATGAATTTCCTGTAGAAACTTGCCAAACCATGGAAGCTTCGAACTTCAAACACACTCTTCGGCGATGGCCAATTCTTGCATCTACCTTTTCTGGATCCATCTTCAACTCATTTGCAGAGATAAGAAAACCCAAATAAATGAGTTATGTCCTCATAAATGATGATTTCTTCATATTTATCAACAATTTCTCTTGCTGTAATTAACAGGTCGACCTACAATCAGAGTGCACAGTATGCAACATAGCAAACTTGTGTGTGGTGCAGCTAATGAATTGCATGACAGTCTAAACTAAACTCCTCTCGTGCACCGTGGAAAGGGAATCTCCAGGAATGAAAAACTTAAAAAATAGAACGTGTAGCTAATGAATTGCATGATAGTCTAAACTAACTCCCGTGCACTGCGTAAGGAAAGTCACTAGCAATGAAAGACTTAAAAAATAAACAATTTCCAACCTAACAGTAAGAAGCTGTGAAAATCAACAAGTAAACTCTATTGTGGTGAATGATGAGGTGTGTTTAAAAGGCCTCAAATCCAACTAGGGAAAGAAATATGAGATTTCTTTTCCAATGAAGTCATTATTTTGTTCTTCATTATTTAATATAAGGATGTACCATATGAATCATATTTATAAAAT
>JASDQU010589474.1:18678-52723 GCA_032191745.1 Picea mariana | reverse complement strand
TGGGTGAGTCAGGAGGAAAGGAATCTTACATGTGGCTGTTGACATGGCCAATCCGTCTGCCAAAATGTTTTCCCCCCTCGACATTACCTGCAAGTCAACCTCAGTGAAACATCTAAGGGCATCAAGAACAACATTCCTATAATCTCTAAGATGTGGGTGTTTCGCAGCGTACTCACCTTTGATTTGCTTGATTATCAACTCAGAGTCACCTCTTACCATAATCTATTTAACACCAACTCTTTTCAAAAGCTTCAGACCGAGCATCAAGGCTTCATACTCAGCAATATTGTTAGTGCATTTCAAATTTAATTTGTAAGAATAGTTTTCTGAATACCTGTTTCTGTGATTATGCAGCCAAACTCCTGCCCCAACTCCTTCCTTTCTCACTACTCCATCAAAATCCATGCTCCAGAAATCCTCCGGTAATTCCTTAGTTATCACGTTTTTCATCCTTGGTACCTCAATGGTTTCTTGGCCTTCATCTTGACTAGATGTATCTTCTGCCAGTTGAGTATCTTGTTCTCCCATGTCACCATCGTTGTACAAGATAAAAGAATCCAAGTTGGAATGCGCAGAGTAGAGGGGATAGTTGTGCGGTTTTTCTTGGCTACTGACCATGTATTTCATCAACGTTTCTCTGTATAGCCTTCTTTGTTGCCCGAAAACTGGGACAGTGGCATAAGACATATCTAGCTGCAGGGTTCCTCTCAACTTAGCCCCCCAAGACCAGGATAGCAACATTCCATACTTCAGAGGGATGTCTGCAACTATCACATCCATTACCATGCTCTTCGCAGGAATCTAAACTAAGGTGATGCATAGGTCCTTGATCAAACCAATACATCTGACTTTATTGGAGTCGAAAGAGTGTAAATCCTTGTAAGGTCTGGTGACCTCCAGTCCCAGTTTCTCCATTATTTCTTTGAGCATCAGATTGTGGGAAGCACCCGAATCAAGCATAACGTTATGCAAGATCAGGTCATGTATATTTAGACTAATGTAAAAAGGAGCGACATCACCAGTATCATCTCGACCATCTACTTCAGGTCCAAACAGAAGTTCGGGTTGATCATCAGTAAGGTTCACAGTATATGAATGATTGGCTGATCCAATGGTTAAGGCCTTTGTGCCTATGTCAGGTTCAATGGTCAGTGCTTTGATCACCTGTGAACGATAAATGTCTTTGTTCATCAACTTTGAAAGTGGGATGGGAATTTTTACTTTGGCTAATTCCCCCTCAAGGCTAAAGGGTGTAGGAACTCTGCCTTGGCTCATCAATTCTGGTTTGTCCACCATGTTCTTCTGACCAGAAGTACTTGGTGGGTCAACAGGTGAAACCTTGGGTTGGGACGATCTTTTAAAAATAGTAAGGTTTTTCTTCGCAGGAGCTTCGACAGTACTCTTCTCAGGAATCTTCTCGGTAGATGGCTCAGAAGTCTTCTTGGTTTTGGTCACCTTCTTCGTTTCAATCATCTTTTTTGGGGAATTACCTTCTGTCTTTTTACTCTGCAGATTATATTGCTGGTGTACTTCCAAAATGGCATTTTCGAATGCTTGCCGTTCTGCATCTTCGGCTTCTTCACTTACCTTCGTTTGATTGAGAAGGAAATGTTCTTTCTCTTCTTGGGTAAGGAAAATAGCTTCGTTATCATGAATGCCCATGAGATTTATGTGGGTATCCTCCAATTCCTCAATCACTTCCTCTCCTTCATCAGCATAATTTTCTTGTAGAGGAGGTCTGATCTGCTGATCTAGACCTCTCTGCTCTCTTTGATCCCTAGGATCTCTCTATTTGATTTGAGGAGGGTTTCTCCTGAATTTTGGATTCCTAACCTGAGGAGCTGGTGGGTTTTCTCTTGGAGGATTCCTGTCTGACACAGTAAGTCTTTCCATCATTATTTCCAATGCTCTAGCCAAAGAATCCAATTTGGAATATGAGGTTGATGTAGAAGGTTCTTCTTTAATTGTGACTCTCCTCTCTGACCTCTGACGTGCCCTTTTTGCAAATAAATTGGCCTCCACACTTATTGCACTTTTCTGCATGTCTTCCAGGGTGGTAGAATTTCTTTCCCTTAGTTGGTATGACATGTCAGCGTCAAAGCCATCAGGGAATTTTATCAATGCCAAACCCTGTGGAGGTTTGATTTCAGCTGGGATTGCATTGTACAGGTTATTGAAACGAGTGCAGTAATCTTGTACTGTCTCACCTTGATTTCTTTTAATACTTTCGTATTCTGACAATATTTGCAGAGGGTTTTTCTTTACCTCCCATCTGTCTAGAAAACTCCTTTGGAATGCGGTAAGGTCAAGGACTGAGGTGGTGCGCAACCCTTTGTACCATTTTTTAGCGTCACCTATCAAACTTTGGGCAAACAATATCATTTGAACGTCATCTTCGTCAACTTCATGCAGATCATAATAATCATTCATTTTATCAACGTGTTGTTGTGCACTCAAAGGTCTTGTTGCATCAAACTGTGGAAGTCTAGTTTGATAGTCTTGGGGCATGGCATGAAGAGGTGGAGTCAACACCAAGGGAGCATATTGAGCTGCCATGATGTGTGGAGGAGGTGGGATAACCAACTGGATGATCGGCGAGGTATCGACTGAAGACGAGGACGAGGAGGGACTGGATAGCGCAGAGGGAGTGATTTGTGGTTTTGCAGTGGGAGACAAAACTTCAAGGGTTCGGGGTTGTAAAACAGTTGGGTCGAAAATGATTCTAGTCAAAAAACTATCAGACCATGTTCTAACCGGGCTTTGATGTGAAAAGGTGTCAAGGCAAGGGTTTTGCAAGGTAATGGGTTCCCCTGAAAAAGAAAGGGACTTATGAAGGGGAATATGACTCACTGAGCCCTTAGCTAAGGTATTTTTCCTGAGTAACTGTTTTGGGTTATCTGTCACTATTGCAGGTTCTGGGTCTGGATGAGATCGAGTATAAACTTTCTTAGGAGCCAGATTTCTTTTTGATTTTTTATATATATACTTTTTAGTTTTGTGAGTCCGAAAATAATATGTACAAAGTTTGATCAACCTCTGAACATTACTTTCTTCTCAAATTTGCAATATTCCAGGAACAAAACATTCTTTTAGGGGAAAGAAAATGTGAAATTATAAATTTTATGTTCTTCCCCAGTATGGTCGCCATTATGTTAGCACTTGGTAAATTTCCTAGAGGTTGACAACAGAAGAAATCTACTAAGGTAACTTTATCCAACCATTTTTGTAGCTGGGATCTAGCCCTTCCAATTTAAGAGAGGGATCTCTCTATTAGATTTAGCTATGTTTCAAATTTCAAATATTAGGCTAGGTAAAGAAATAGGTCAGTTTTCGTTGTCAAAGTGTTTTTTCGAATTGGTTGAGACAGACTACACATCCATTGGGCTATGGGGTTTGTGTTTAAATAAATATGAAATACAAACCAGAAACATAAAGGGAAAAAATTTCACAGGGCGAGATAATATAATCACTGGATCTTTTAGTAGCTTAAATGATGAACAGAAGAAAAGATGAGAAAGATAATTTCAACAAAGAAGCAGCTAAGAATTCCTTTATTGAAAACACCAGAAGATAAAACACTTAAATCTTTCGAGTCAGAAACAGGGTATACTAGATAAATCCTGCAACATTCGTTACTCTTAAAGATTAGATTCAGAAAACAAAATGATGACAAAGCGAGAATAACATTCAACTTAGAGAGAAAACATCACCAGTGAATACACGCAAGAATCCTGTAAAAGTGTCTCCTTTTTATTAATGGAAGATTTCTTCAAAAATATTACAGTCTGATAGCGTCAGGGTGTGAATATTAACAACCCTCAATACTTCAAAAGGTGAAGTATTTATAACTCAAATTACAAAGATCCTATCATTAATGACCAGGATGTGCTAAATCTATTTTTTGCCTAACTAACTTAACAAAATTCCTAAATCTAGGAACTGCTTGATGATGTTTTGTAACTGCACACTGATTTCTGGGTGGGCCGTTGATGAAGCTTCTGCACGACTTCATTTGAATGGACAGCTGATTGGAATAGGACAACTCATCTACTAATCGATCAGATCACAGAGCTCCTCCCATCTGAGATGACTGGGCACGTTGACTTTGAGCAATCTTCGATACACTTCGTCCATTTCTGTATACTTGGCAAATGTAGGCTTTGTGAGGAAGATGTATCGAATCTCATGTTGGATATTAATGTCCCACTGGAGGGCATCTAGGAATGCCTTGCTAGTGATGCTCCCTTGAATACCTGCAAACTTTGAACTGTCCTTAGCCACTTCGGCTAATCTCTTCTTGTAGTCTGGGAGTATCATCAATTTATCATTGATTACTTTCAGACTAGGAAGACCTTTCTTCTGGAGAGCTTCGATCTTACTGAAGAATTTCTGTACCCCCAAGTCCATGGCCTGAACCTTTTATTCCAATTGAAGCATTAATCCTCTCTTGGTCAAAACTCTTTTGACCTCAAGGATGGTCTCTGTTTTGTGTTCAATCTTCAGTTCTTCTAGCTCTTCCCTGGTCTTAGAATTGAGAAACTTGATGATCTCGTTTGCATGTGCTGGCATGTCTCCCAATTCTACTCTGATCTTCTCGATGGCTTGCTTGCTTCTCAGTATGAACTCATTCTGCTCGAACATGATCTGGATCATTGGCCATATTTCATTTATGGACTTAGTAATGTCTTTCCATACATTCTCTTTAACCTCAGCCAGAGTCTTCCCTGCCACTGTTTACTTCCGGAGCTGCTGTAGCTCCTACTTGAGCTGCTCTGTCACCTGCTTTTCCTTGGAGAGGTTGGTCTAGAAGGAAGTTTTGAGTTCCTGAAGGTTCTCAACTTCCTTTTTAAGCCTACTGATCTCTGTTTCCTATAGGTTCATCTTTTCCATGGACTTAGCCAGGTCGGCTGTCTTTTCCTGTGATGTCAATGGAGTCGCAGATGGGACTTCTGTCACTGATGCTGTGCTCACTCCTGAAATTGGAATAGCACTCAATGGAATGACTTCCATTGGCTTCTGTTGCTCTTTCTCTTTTAACATCTTCTCCATCTCAACTTCCATTTCTTTAAGCTATGTATTCTGCTCCATGAGCAACTTTAACATTTCATCCTTCTCTCCTTCTTTTTCTGCTATCTCCTTCGCCTGTGAATCCTCTGTGGGTGGGAGTTTCAGTTGTTTCCTCAAGGAGGCTATGTTAGCATTCTTATTTTTTATCATCTCCTCAGCTACTTTCACGTTTGAAGGATCATAAACGATCTTGAGGACCAGCTCCTCCAAAGTCTTGATCCTATTGTCCTTTGCAAAGGATGATATCTTCTCCAGATTGAGCTGTGTTTGAACATTATTCAGGGACACCTGCAATCTGGACGCTGAAGTGGAAGCATGCGCCAATGTGTAGAAAACCATTTCTCCTTTCTGCTTGTGCAGATCCATCTGATCGGCCAGATGCACGTCCTTCGTCTAGAATTCGAAGGTGGCCCTTTTATAATTAGTGATCACTTTGGGGTCTAGTACCTGTGCCTGGAGGAAGGCCATGTGCATTCTAATCTTTTCTGTGTCAAATGCTGACAACACCCTATGTTGCGCAGTCGATGTCTGCTTCCAAAACTGAGCACAAGTACTGCTGGTAAGGGTCTGGTTCTTTTTCTTGATCAGCTCATACTTCTCGAAAATACTCAGCTCGGTCCCCCCTTTCCTGGCTGAGTGGTCAATGGAGGATCTGTAAATTTCTCTGTCACTGCTGAGGTTATGGCCTTATGGAGGCTCGAATCGAAGAGTGGAATAATAGACTTGGTCACTGTGGTGGACGGGGCTTCCTTTTCCCCGGTCGGGCCAGGGACTTACGAAGTCTTAGGCCTCTTAGTATGCAGCTGGAACTCTTCGGACGATACCTCCGTGAAAGGTGGAGATAAATCTTGTCGAGGCCTTTTTTCCTTCGGGACTTGTGGCGTGGCTTTTTGTGACACAGTGGCCGGAGGATCCTGTTATTGTACTTCTACCAATGTGTTGGTCTCCCACACTGTCTGATTTGCAAATCTTTCAATTTCAGGCCTGGGCTCATGAATATATGGAATGTTTTTGTTCTTGACCCTCATCCTTGAGATGATCCCACAAGGATCATAATGCCATGGGAAGCTCATGAAGAACTTCATTTCTCTCAACATCTTGTTTTCTTCTTCCCCAACTCCCCGATTGTTGCAGATGAAGGAGCCAATCTGCCCCTTGATGAACAAGTATGCTATTACCGATGAGTATCGAAACATGCCTTCTGTGCCGAAATTCACGAAATTTTTGTGAATATTGTCTGCCAAGAATGTGCTGAAATCAAACTGGGTGGTGGGATTTTCGTTGGTAGAGAAGATGGATAGAAAACCCAGAATGGGTTCATCTAGCCACTGATTAGAATAGTATCCTAACAAAGCACAAAGGGATGAAATGACCTGGTTTCCCTTAGTGGAGAACATGGATGACAGATAAGGAGATTTGTGGAGGGGAATTGAGCGGATGGGGGAAGAAAGAGCTCGAATATTTGAGCTCTTTGGGGGAAGGTCATTTTTTGGTACAATTCCGTGAGAATATCCAGGTTGAAGGGAGACGCAGAGTCAGCTCGGGGAATTTTCATCATCTGGTCTATGGATTCGGGCATGATGAGAAACAAGATTTCTCTGGATGAGGAGATGAAAACTCTTTGTTCTGGGATATAGTGGGCTTGACACTTAAGAGTGAACTCGGGAAAATGGTGGATTTGGGGAAAGAGGTAGAGGGGTAAATTGGACTCCCAGAGTCCAATTTCATCACTCTGGTCTAGGAAAAATTCCTTGAGCCACGACTGGAGGTCTGAGAAATCAAAATCACATTTGCTATCTGTGATTAATCAGTCTTTGTCGACCAGTGGGATCTTGTTCAGGTTGACAGGAGGTGGGAGAAACATATTCGCCTCTCCTTCTACTTGTTTGGATTTTGGCACCATTTCTGCAACAATACCTGCAATAAAACACAACGTTAGTGGGGGCGACTGACTATGGATGAGGAAAACAGATAGTAAAAGGGGAGTAAGCGGTGAATTTCTCTGGTGAGATGGATGAATAGCGAAAGCAATGGGAATAATGATAGTTTTATTTAAATAGGGGTCAGTTGGGCGCGGGAGACAGGTCAACTAGATAACGGATAGGTTATCCAGTAATAAATGGCCAACAGATCACTTGAGGATGAGATGGCGGGTGACAGTGGCTGAGGGATATATATGGGTGACGTGGAGGCTATCGATTGGAGGTAAAATTCATAGTAAGGGGCTTGCCATGAACGAAAGGGGGGTAGGGAATGACAGCAGTTATGGGACGTGACTACTTGGGAAAAGTGGAAGGTGATGTCCAGTGGTGACGATGGTAAGTTAGACAGCAGGCGGTGATGGAACTCGAGGCCATTAAAATGATGCCACATACAAAGAGGGGCCCGCCAGAGGGAAGATTCCATTCCGGACCCCCCCCCTTTCGTTTAAAAGTAGATCATTCAGGGGGGTCCGAAATCCATTTTGGGCCGTTGATCTGCGCGCCTGTTTCTAAGCCGCAGATCTCTGCTCTCTGTTTATATTTCATTCTGGATCCCCCCTCTCCATTAAAGGCATAATGGATGGGGGGGGTCCGGAATCCAATATTGACCTTTGATTTGAGCACTCGATCTTGAGCCGTCCAGATGAGTGTGAGTCTTATCATCGATTCCGGACCCCCCCGGTTAAAAGCAGGATGGTTGAGGGGGTCTGGAATGCTCTGTCCACTGTAGATCTGGGCACCACGATCAGGACCTTTGATATGTGCGGGGAGCATAAGTGAGGGGCGGAAAACACATGCGCCGGGGAAAAACTTAGGATAAATGCTTTTTTTAAGGGTTTTTTCAAGGTTTTCCCAAGTAGACACCACCATGCGGCTCGACCAAACGATCTTCTAAGCATATGAGACATGGCGCAATATTTACATCAAGCCGGTTTTTATTGAAATGAAGCAACAATACAACTAACCTATATTCTAACCTAGTTTCCTATGACAGTTAACCCAGATTAGACTGTTGGGTTAAGAATTTATTCTACCCTGGGGCTATCTGACGAGGATTAGACAGTTTGGCCAGATTTATTCACTAATCTATCCTAGACCCTTTGGCTAAGATTAAACTGTTTAGCCAAACTCATTCACTACCCTATCAACACCAAATTTAAAAAGAACTTGGCCATGCTTGAAAGGTATGGACCAAGTTACTATTATTTCATGGGGCTTTAATTGAAATTCTTTTATGCCCTCTTCTTCTTTTCTTTTTCTTTTTCCTTTCTTTTCTTTTTTCCTTTTTCCTTTTTCCTTTTTCTTTTCTTTTTCTTTTTTCTTTTCTGCTTCAAATTATTTGCAGAATGAAAAATCATTTGTCAACAAAAACACTAGAGACAGATAATATGCCAGTCACCAGTTGATCCTATAAATTATAGGATGATAACAAGTCCAACTCCATCTTAACAAAATATTGTAGTCAAGATGTGCATTGATTACTTCAACCTCGACGCACACAATTTTACCTCCTAACTGCACGGGGAAAGAAGGAATTATTCCATGTGGTCTAAATTACCGACCATCAAAATTCGTAAGCAATGTAGGTGACAGAGACAACTTAGGCTGGCCAATGGCCTTCCAACATGCCAATGACATCATGCAAGTTGAGGCACCCTCATCAACCACCATATAAAAAATGTTATGTGTCAATGATTTTGTGGTGTATGCCACTACTATCTAAAAGGTGACGTGGTGAGGAAGATGAGGTTTAAGGTTGGTTGGATAGAAAATTATCATTCTTGGGTTACTAGTCTCTACCGTTCCTAAGGCGGAAAACTGAGATTTTCTCTGTGATGGGCAACTCTGGAGAACCTCCAAAGCAGACATCGCATGAGGGGTCTATGACAGATCCTCCATGACAGAGTAGTTCAGAGCAACCCTCACGTTTGGGTTATGGGAAACATTCTTAAACACACCTTTAGGGATGCGAGTCATTGTATCTCCCACTGTATTCTCATTTTGAAGAGGATTCAATGGGTTAACAACCTCCTTTCCATTCTCAAAAAATTCTGGCATGCCGTAGTCACGAGTCTTGTTTGATAAATGAGAATCAATGTTCATCATGTAAATATTTGTGGCCAGGTTGTTAGGAGTAGGCGCGGGGGGTCCCTGAATGTCCCCAGTCATGCTTGTGGATGCGGAAGCCTGAGCCATATTTTACCCTTGTGGAAAAGGGTTTGTCAACACAACAGGCTGTTGCTGTGATAATAGTTTTTTGGATTCTACAAGCCGAGGGAATTGGTGAGTTAGGTGGTCTTTTGTGCAAAGCTTACTTGAATACTTCTACTTCTTCTTCTCGGTTTTTCCCTCACCATCATTGTTAGCAACCTTTTTATCCCCTTTACTCTTCTTGTTTCTTTGTTTCTTCTTTCCCTCGGTATGTTGCTTGTCCTTAGGAGTTTTCGACTGCACACTGTGTACATATGACGTCTGGGTAGTGGGGGTAACCAAACTAGGAGTCTGGCTGGCCACATTATGCTATATTGACAATTGCTGCAACCGATTCGACAATAGATTTGTGTTTTTTCTTTGTGTTGATCCCACTATTCCATCAACGTAGGGCCCAAACTTTTGTTTGGCCTTATCGAGAGTATACCGTGGTGCATAAGGTAAGATCTCGTAAAGCATGCCAAACTGAGAGTAAATCAGTTCTAGCTATTGGGCTCACATAATAGCCTCTTCCTTAGAAAACACCCCAGACATTGCTATGTCTTTGGACACATAAGGAACAAAAGACCTCAAGAACCACTCAAGAAAGAAAGTAGGAGGGATATTGACCTTAATCAAGATCTTTCTTCACAGCCATTCTCGAATATGATCGGAGATATGGTTATCTTTGATTTGCTCGAAGTTGGCCAGCAACTCGATGCTAGCATCGTATCTCACTGGTAACTAGAAATGGTTCAAGAAAACCATCGCCAGGTCATTAAAGTAAGATTACTTCAAGTTATCAAGCTCTATATACCACTTTTCAACACCCCCTATAAGAGTGCGTTGAAAAAGGTGCAACTGAACATAATCATATTTCAACGAGTTTGACGAGCACCACAAGTGAAAGGTAGTCACATGATCACCTGAATCTTCATCAGGCTTGCCCTCAAATTTTGGAATATCTGAAGGCAACTTAGTCAGCATGGGGGGCCAACGCAGATTGTGACAAATCAAGTCATTCATTAATGTTGACAAGTCTGGAAAATGCAGGGTTGCCAGAAAGGGTAGTTTCAGTTACAAAGTATTTACAGAAAAAGAAGGTCCTAGATTTTGACTAGCACCAGGTTGCCAGGAAAAGTTGGACAACTGTCCAGGGTTTTGGTAGAAACCATGGCCTTGAATAGTAAAATGAAATTGCATCTTTTGAGGCATCATCGACTGACTCCAAAATTTGGATGACATAACCTGCGTAGAGATTTCTCCCTGTGTTGTGTTCCAAGGACCTTGGTAGGGGATCCCCCCAGTCGATCCGCCTGACATATGTACACAACATTTCCCAGGGCTCCATTGAGTATGGAATGGGTTTCCCCCAACCGAAATTCCTTGCGAGGGAAACGATCCCTACCAAGGATTTCAAAGACCCTGTGTGGAGTATACTCCAGTCGTCGTTCCCTATGAAGGACTGATACCTTATACTGGGTTCTAATGACCAAAGCTGGGGTTGAACCCAGTCGGAAAAGAGACCGAAGAAAAAGCATTGTTCCCAAATGCACCAAACAAAGAGAATAACATAGATCCCACCGACGTTGTGTAGGATGAAGGTCCCAAACTGCATCCACTAAGCAAGCTATAATTAGGGTTCGGCCCGATTGGCTACTGGAACATGTGATTGAGCGAAGGGGATGGAGGAGGTATATGAACCCCACCGTAAGGGATAACATTAAAAGGGGTAGTAGTGCCCATGAATGATCCTTGCAAGGTAGTGTTAGAGATCCCTACCCCCAAACCCATGGTATGTAAAGTAGAGTAAGTAATCACTGAATTCATTTCAAAGCTGAACATCCCATAGGAGAAGGAATCACTTGTCATGTTCTGAGTGAATGGAACAATGGTTGAAGCCGCCAGAGGGATCGAACCTCTGTTCAAATTCATGAGTGTCAGGATAGTTGTGGTCCCTATAGGAGAAAGTGGGAGAGGAGGTATAATTCCCCCTCCAGTGGTAGACGTAATGAGAGTACGAAGACTCCCAGAAGAAGTAGCAACATTTTCTTCCATCACTGCTTGCCGAATGAATTGGATTTTAGGAGAAGTCATCTGGTGGGGGGGGACTATCTAAATTAAAAATGGTGTTGATAGGTCACTGATCGAAGGATTTGTTGGCCTGAAACCCTCGATCTTGAGGTTAGAAATGATAGATTCCTATGATTCTGGAAACTCTCCTCTCGGAGCAGGCTTGGGTACAGTTTCATGTGGCCTAGTCGCTTCAAACGATACTTATTGATCAAGTCTTCACCTCAACGGTGGCAGAGGTGGCTCCAAGGTAACCAACGACATGCCTTGAAGCCTTTGCGACCGTTGGAGTTGTTGATCTTCCACTTTGTGAAATGATCAACCGACACAGTAAGGTTTGACTAGTGTGGAACACAAAGCACATACTAAAATTTTCCTAAAGATAAATCAAGCAATTGACTAATTAGTGGGAAGGATGGTTATGCTAATCGACACTAGAGAAACTAACTGATGTAAGTGCAACTTGAATATGGAAGCACCATCTGGGTATACTCTACGAAGAACGATCTGACGTCCACCCTAGGTACCGCGTTATACCCCCACAGTCACTTGTGTAAGTCCGTAAAATATAGGCAAGCAATTTTCCAACTCGTAGTTAGTCACCATGTGGGTACAGTCGATAGTTGGGTAGATCATAATGAGCAGGATAACAAGTCCGAAGCCCTTCTAGGGTGCTGAAAGAAATTGGTTTGGAAGACAACTGAGGACATCGGATGGATTCTAGGTCCACAAATATCTGTAGGAAAATGTGATTAATATTCTTCCCGAGAAAGACCCTCAATATACAATCCCCATTGTCCGACTTTGGAGGGGTTATATCCTCTATCTTTCCTCACATGAACTCACGTTTATCCCCTGTGTTAAAGGGGGGTCTTGGATAACTCTTACGACACTCGACTTAAGACACTCCCTATCTCAGACTCCGATGTTTGTTTTAAATGGTCTTGAAGAGTTTCCTCTTCACACCTAATTTTAGGCCCTAAAACCCTAAACTAGTCGGTGAACCCTACAAACAAAAAGTCTAATATATTTTAAGTTAAGAGTTAATTTTAAGGCTTGATTTACGCAAAGGATTTGGTCGTGCAATTAATGGTGTTTTGAAGAGATAAATAAGGAAGATAAATTTAGGGCATTTGAAAGCAAAAAGATACTTCAAAATTAAAGCAAATCTTGTAAATTGTTTTGTAACATTCAACTTTTCTAATAAATGTTTCAAGATATTGTAATTGAAATTTTCCTAAAAAGTTCTTTCGTTTGACTAAGAAAAACTACTTATATTTCAGGAAAGCAAGAAAGAAATTTGAAACTGAGACTCTTTTCTTTTGAAAACAAACAACCTAGGCTACTTTACTAAACTAAATGCAAGATTTTATTTTATTTTTTGATTTTTCGAACTGCTTTTAATAAGAAAAACTAAAGTAAAATTATTTTTTGTTTTTCAAAGCAAGAAATAGGAAAAAAAAAAAACCAAGATTGACAGAAACCCTAAGCTAACGGCGTAAACGTAGGGATTCAAACAAGATACCAAAGGAGGATCTAAAACTTGAAAGTTCACTCTAAACCTCTAGGGAAAACAAAAGAAAACTAAGACACAAGTTAACAACAAATATTCAACCCAAGCTAAGTAAAAAAAATAGAGACTCTGGAAGGTTCAAGAAAGCCCTAAGAAGCCTAAACTTCTGTTAGGAAAGAGACATACCTCTCTTTGTTAAAAAACATTTTCAAGATATAGAGACGCGGGCTATTGCACCATCATCCTGCGTATGTATGTGAGCTATCTACTATGCAGGGCATGTATGTACACGATTGTCTGTTGTGTAGGGTGCATATGTACGCGGGTTGAGACAAAGTAGAGTGTGTACACCTCTGAGACTTTGCAAAAATAAAAATACTAGGTAGACTGACAGGGTAGGGAAAGCTGGTAGGAACCTTTCAGGTGACCATAGACCCTTAAAAAACTTAGAGAACTTGACTGAAACTCAAAAGGAAATCAAGAAGTCAATTAAAAACCCAAAAAACCCCCCTCTAAAACCCTAGAGAGACTCCCAATGGATTCGTCAATTATGCTAGCGGGAAAATCCCCCTATAACTATACTAGGGTTCTAAGTATATACATATCAATGACTCCCTTAAAAGACAACCTAATTCCTAAACTACCCCAAACATTCTAGAAAATATGAACCAAAAGAAATAGGAAAGTGGATCAAAAGCAGTACCTTTAGTCCAACGTTCGATGTAGACCACCTCCCACTTTGAAGCTTCCTTGAATGATGGTATCCTCCCAAAGCTGACCTGCATCAACACTTAGGAAAAAAATGCTACACATATTCTATTTCTACTCATCAATTAGGGTTAGATATAAATCATTATGCATAAATTAAATGAAAGACATAAATATATCATTTGGGACAGGGAAAAATATTCTTTTATTTAATATTCAAAGATTGGAAATTATAACCTTTGTAGGTCGATGCTCTGTGAACTTGGTCTGGGATCCTCTTAAATTTTCTCCAAGTGAACCTTCCAAATGCTTTCTCTCACAATATGTTGATCATTCCAAGGGAAGGGAAGGGATTGTATGGGAGAAAAAGGCTAGAGAGGGAATGCTGAGGCAAGAACTCAAAAAAGGCTGCAAATACTTGGGCAAGGAAGGAAAGGGAATTTGGGAAAAGTTTCACTGTTCTAATGCTTGATTTTGGAATGAGACCCTAAGACCTCATTTTATATGAAAAAAGTATAGTTATTCGGTTTGGGGACATGCTATTGCAGGTAAAATGGTTCGGAAATCTCCAATAGCCCGTTAATTCCACTGAATTCCTTGCAACTTTTTATTTTTTGCAACCTTTTGAGGTACACGCAGGATGTCTAGTATGAAACTAACATATGTACATGGGATTTCTAGCATGCAACAAGAATATGTACGCAGGCAATAGTGCAGCAGGGCACATACATGCTCCAAAAAAAGATTTTTTAAATAGAGTTCCTCAGCGGTGGTTTGGAAAATTGTGCAAGTAGAAAGGCCAATGCCATGTATGCATGTGTAGGGAATTTTAGGGCTATAACAATAGTGTTTTCCACATCCTAACCATACTTAAAATTTTATACTTTCCTTTTTTCACTCCATTCCATCCATAAAAAATCTATCATGATCATGCCTAACTTATCAAATATCACCATAAAGGTCTAATTGAAAAAAAGCCTAAGTCAATAAATCCAAAAAGGCTAGAGGTGAAGAGAAATAAAGTTAAAATCTAAAATATTGAAGCTTGAGCAATGCCACCTCGCTATGAGGCCAATTCCCCTAGTCCCTAGCTTTTCTATGAATATCTAAAGAAAAAGGGACTTGTTCAATAAAATGAAAACACAAAGAAAAAGGAAAAAGGGGTAGTAAGAAATAGTGTCGAGGAAAGGTAATTCAATGCTAAAGCTCCCTCTTAAAGGCTCATGTATAAAATCCTAGCTTTCGAAAGCTAGATGAATAAAATCACAAGACCTATGCAAAATATTAAATGAATTTGTGATGTTAAATTAGTGCTAATTTCTTCATTCTACTAATTTAGACTCTTTCTCAATTTCTCATAATTTCAGTAAACGAATTGGCTTAATTAATTGAAATTTAGCATTCAAGGTCTGAAATCAAAATAAGAACTGAAACATACAAGCATAAATCAAAAAATTGATAATGGAGTTCACCCATATGGGATACGTCTTTGGGTATGCTTCAATCGAAGATTTGCTCCATTTAGAAGGATTCAAAGTACATCATTCCAATTCTTTACATCAAACAATCGCCTTCAATTTGCAATAAATGAAAAAAAATTTCCATTCTCCCAATAAAGGGGCTTCTTCTCTGAATACTCGATGAAGAATTTTATTTGTCCAATGTCTGAAGCTTCCAATCAAATATTTTAACAGAGATTTTGCTTGAAGGTTACCTTGCAGAGAGGATATAAAGAGCACGAGCTCCTAATCATGAGGATGAATGGTAGAAATAGTGGAGTCAGTTTTTTGAGGACTATGCCCTGACAAAGCACATGAAAAAAATAGTATTTTAATGAGGGTACATCATGTCACCGCTCAAAATTTGTAGATCATGTCTCATGTATCTCCTTCGAACACTTGTTAGGATCAATGGTGTCCTTCCATATGTGACCTCAAGAAGTAAATACATTGGATAATTGGTCATCTCTTGCATAGGAAGTCCCATAAAATAGATGTTCGAGCAATGAATAGATCTCCTATGAATAGATGTTCGAGCAATGAATAGATCTCGTATGAGGTGGAAGCTTCCCCAATGTTTCTTTTCCTTTTTTTTTAACAATTTGTTGAAATGGACTCCTTGGATCATTGTGGGAGGATGATTGATTAGACATGTCAGGGTAGCTTAAAATACCCATGTATTTTCTCTGGAAGCTTCATGCAACTAACTCACATGCTAGTGGATATCATGTCATCGTGGCATCTCTTGAATTGATCAATTGAGGAATCACTCCTCCCCATTAAGAAGCTTTTGGACCACCAAACATCTGGTTTCATTCAAAAAATAAGTGAGGTTATAACTCCCTCACTTTTCTATTTCCATCCATTATGCTTTATTCAGATGCATTCCTTTTAGACCCACACAAAGATACTCTACATCGCCTCTTCATGAAGTCCTCACCCTTCTATAAAGAATAACATATTTCCGCAACTCATCAAGATATTCAAGATCAAAATATTTAACAGAAGGAACTTGAACATTCTCTCATTGATCCATGATCATAGGAAGCTCATATAGTTTCAAGTTTTCAACATTAACCATGGAATACATCTACATATAAGAAGGTGACTCCAATCGGAAAGCATTGTCACAAATCTTTTTCAAAATTTTGAATGGACCATACCTGATTGGATTAAGAATTTTACCTTCACCTTTAAGGTGGTCTCTGCTAATGTGTATCCAAACTTGATCACCAAATTGAAAGTGATGATCAAGTCGATGCTTGTCATGCCTAGCCTTATACTTGTCTTGGCTCTTTTCCAACTGTTCACGTATGGCTTGATGAACCAATTAAATCTTTTGGATGAACTTCTTGGCTTTATCTGTGTCATTACATCCATATGCCATTGAATCTTTCCCAAGAGTGAATTTTAGAGGATTTAGGCAAATAACCAAAACATGTCTCAAAAGGATACCTCTATGTAGAAGAATGTATGGTATGGTTATAGGAATTTTGTACATAATACAATTATTTATCCCAAAGCTTAGGGCACTTGTTACAATATCCTTAGAGTAAGTGTATCAATGTCTCATTGACCACTTTTGTTTGTCCATCCATATATGGATGAAAATAAGTGCTCTTCTGAAAGTTAGTGTCCATTAATCCCCACAAAGTTGACCAAAATTCCCCAAGAAAGTGGGAGTCTTGATCATATATAATGGATGTGGGCAAACCAAAATGAACCCAAACATGTTGGGAGAACAAATGTGTAGTCCCTTCTCTTGTCACTTGTTTCTTACAAGGCACCAAAACACACATTTTGCTAAATTTGTACACAACAACATATAGATAATCACAACCTTTCCTAGACATAGGTAAACACCCTACAAAATCCATAGACACACTTTCCCATGGACGAGAAGGTACATGAAGTGGCATATACAAACCCAATTTTCTGTTAAATGGTTTTCTAGTCGCACACATCACACTTATTTTTACATATTTGGACACAATTTCTTAAATTTGAGGCCAATAACAATAGCGTTGTAATTGGGCTACTATTTTTCCCACACCAAAACGACTAGAAATGAGAGAAGTATGTGCTTCTATAATTTTAATTCTTCCACTTTGGCCCCATGGATTAGTGTTTCATAAACATCCTTAAAGTTTTCATCTCTCACATATTCTTCAATATAACTTTCATGAGATAATGAACTATGTTGTAAAACAATGGATGCATTAACAAAAGGTCTAGATAACTTATGAACAACTTTGTTTTGCACACCTTTCTTATACATGATGACCAAATTTAATTGTTGCAAGAATCCCATCCACCAGAAATGATGTGACTTTTGTAGATTGGTTTGTGATTGGAGATATTGAAAAGGCTAATGATATGTATGGATGATTGTCTCTTTTCCCATCATATTATGTTTCCACTTCTTCACACTCTAAACCAAATCATATAATTTTTTGTCTATTAGGATAATTTCTAACCACATTGGTGAATGTCTCATAATGGTAACAAATTGGTTTTATCCCTTGTATTAACATTGCTCCCATGGTGTATTCACTTGCATGAGTTTCAATCTCAAATGGTTGTTGTAAATATGGCAATGTTAGAACAAGGGTTGTACTGATATTCACTCTCAAGGTCTTGAAGGAATTTTGTTGTTTACCTCCCCACTGAAAGACCCGCTTAGTACTTTTCAAAGCATGTAAAGGAGATGGAAGAAAATAAAAGTTAGCAATGAACTTCCTCCAATATTGAATTGCCCCTAAAAATCTCCTAACTTTTGTTACATTATTAGGATTAAGCCACTTCATAATGTCTTCAACTTTTAGGGATCGATTTTCAATTCACCACCCTCTACAATATATCCCAAATAAACTAAAAATGTTTTCCCAAATTCACATTTTGACATATTTAGGCATGATTTCTCTTTTTTCAAAAAATCTAAGACTTTCCGAACACGCTTCACATGATCTTCCCATCTTTTACTAAAAATCAATATATCATCTAAGTAGACTATTGCAAAATCATCTATGAATCACCTAAATATCATTCATAACCCACATGAAAGTATCAAGAGCATTACAAATCCCAAAGGGCATAACCATCCATTCAAGTAAACCTGGTTTTGTTTTAAAAGTAGTTTTCCAAATATCATATTCAAAAATCCTTACTTGATCTAACCACTTCTTAAGTCTAACTTAGTGAAATAAGTTGAATTTTTTAATTGATCCAACAAATCATCAATACTAGGAAGAGTGTAACGATTCTTCACAGTGATTTTGTTCAATGTCTGAAAATCCACACACATTCTCCATGTACCATATTTCTTTGGTACCAACACAATGGGTGATCCACATGGATAAGCACTTGGTTAGATGAATCCTTTCTCAAGCAACTCCTAAACTTGCTTCTTTATTTCTTCATTCTCAAGCACATATAACCTATACATGCCAATGTTAGGAATAGGTGACTCTTGCCACAACTGGATCTCATGTTGTATCTCTCTCCTTGGAGGTAATCCTTGTGGTTCCTGAAACACTTCATCATAGTTAGAAATAATATTAACTAATTCATATTTATGTTTAGGATCACATCCTTTGAAAGATTTGGATTTATCATCATCCTTAGCTTTTACAATCGTGAGTACAAAATTCTTTCTTGCATTTATAAGCCTTTCCATTTGTCTTATAGAAACAAGAGACAATTTAGTATTCTCACAATGGGATCTTACAATATAATCAACCCCATCCTTTGTAATATGATACTTAGTCTCCTCCCTATAGAAGATATCTTTCCTATCACACAAATAAGGACTTCCCATTCCACAAATATCAAGTGGTATGACATCTAACTCTAGCTCATTAATAAACTTAGATGTGATTGAAAATATGAGCTTACATTGGTTAGATACTTGTAACTTAGCATCTTCACATACCCATCCTAAAGGATATGGTTTTGGATGTGGCGTATTTTCAAGTCCCAATGTCTTGACAATTTCTTCATAAATGAGATTATCTTGTGAACCAATTACTATGTTTTGAGATGACTCTAATATGGACTAGCTAACTTCTTTAACTTTCATCATGGATAGTTTCAGATTTTAAAGAATGAGTATTGGAACTAGTAGAAGAAGATTTACCTTGTATTCTCATGGCTATGCTCTTGGTTTCATCACATGAATTTGATCCAAGATCTTGTTGGATTCTAGTTTTGGCCTTCTTATTACCCTTATTTCTAAACCTCTTTGGTCTTAGTTCTAGATGGAGTTTCCAACACTTGGCCTCAGTGTGTCCTTCCTTTTTGAAATGTGAACATGAATATTTCTCATCTTCTTTCCTCACTTTGGTTGTTAATTTCATCTTACCCTTTCCTTTGTGCTTGCCTTCAATTGGCTAAATTGATTTCTTTCAGAATTTGTTCTTGACATTATTTCCCCTTGAATCAATATGAGTGGCTTGGACACCAAATTCATTAAGATTAGATGGATTAAAAATGATAATAATGTCTCAAATAACTATGCAACGTGTCGATATATTTCAAAGAGTTTCTTGCGTGTAAAGAGGAATGACAAATTTTAATGCTCTCTTTTAAACTCTTGAGTATAGTCTTGCACATCCTGTCCTTTATTTTGCCTTATATTCTGCCAATTCATTATTGCTTGTTGCATATACTCTAAGGGATAAAATTGCTTCTTTAATAACTATGAATCCGTACATGGAAGATATCATTTTACATTTCTTTAGGAGATATTCTTGATTCTTTCTCTCCCATCAGATCGATTCTTTTCCTCCAAGTCAAAGGGTAGCTTGCTAGACTTTTGCTTCTTCGTCCACAATTTTATGAACCCTACAATACACTTTACTTTTCTTGATACAATGATCCTATTTCTCTGCATTAAGCTCTCCATTATACATTGGTAAATCAAATTTCATGTCTAATTTCAATGTAGGCAAATTAGAATCAATTTTATTATTATTATTTTTTTATGTGAAAATGAAGAGAAACTTGAACTTGAAGGAGAGGATGGAGATGTAGGAATTTTAGGAGGGTCACTACCACCTCCTACTCCTTTACCTTGACTTGGGCCTTCTTAATTATTCTTTCACTCCTAATATAATTCCTCCACCATGGCTTTCATCTCCAAAAACTCTTGCTAAAACATCACTTCAGATTCGAAGGGATTTTTCTTCCCTTGGCGATTCCATTGTTTTTCTTTGGAATGCACATCTCAACCAATCTTAGGATTGTACTCTTCAAGTGAATCTTCTACCGTCTTGAGTTTAGATCTAGTTATCATTCAACATTAACTCTTGTGTAAATCCAAATCAGCATATCCCTGATCAATAGCTCTAATACCAAACTTGATCTAAAATTGGTGCTAAATTCTTCATTCTACTAATTCATACTCTTTCTCCATTTTCCATAATTTTGTTAAAGATGCCAAGTGAAAAATGCATCATTTCAATTCTTTACGTCAAATAATGGGCTTCAATCTACAATAAATTAAAAAAATTACCTATTCTCTAAATAAAGGGGCTTCCCTTCCAAATATTCGATGAGGAATTTTCTCAGCCCAGTGTCAAAAGCTTCCAATCGAGTATTTTAGTGGATTGCATGATTGAAGGTTGCCTTGCAGAGAGGATATGAATAACATGATATATTGATCATGAAGATGAACAATAACAATGGTGGAGTCAGTGCTTTGAGGACAATGCCTCGATGAAGCACATGGAAAGAACAATGTTGTAATGAGGGGGCGTCACATGATCGCTCAGAATATGTAGAGTGTGTATCATGTAGCTCTTTTGAACACTAATTAGACTCAATGGAATCCTTCCATATGCAACCTCGAGAAGAAAATAAATAGGATAATTGGTCCTTTCTTGCAAAGGAATTCCCATAAAATAGATGATCGAGTAGTGAATAGATCTTGTATGAGGTGGAAGCTTCTCCAACATTTTTTTCCTTTTCTTTGCAATTCATTGAAACAAATTCCTTGGATCCAAACAAGAGAATGATTGATTAGATGTGCCAGGGTAGCTCAAAATCCCCACAGATTTTTTCTGGAAGCTTCGTGCAGCTAATTCATAGGTTGATGGAGATTGCATCGCCATAGAATCTCTTGAATGGATCAGTTGGGGGATCAATTTAAGGGTCATCGCATGATGGTTTTCCCTTCCCCTCTCCACAATTTTTCATCACATCACCTACCTTTTAACTAGGGACTTAAAAAATAAAAATTGTCCTAGGACTTGTCACATGCATATGGGTTAATGTTTTTCCCCTTTGGTAAAACTTATGAAAATATTAAAAATAACCCTTGTTGTTATGTTGTGTCAAGATAAATCACTAAGTTCACACCACCTAATGGCTTGTAAAGAAGTTGGACCCACCACTCCAAGTGGGCACCTTGCATTGGGATCCATGTACTATGCCTTGAGATATGTGACATTTCACTAGGATCCATGATGCTATGTTGGGATCCATGTACTTATATTTGGCCATATCTACAAACATTGGGACATGTGGCATTTTATTGGGATACAAATCATTTATTTGGGATCAGTGATAGTGCATAAGGATATGACAAGGATGACGCATCATCATATTTGTCACATGGACCACTCAGAGATTCCATCCTTGCTCATTTGGATGCCTTCATTCACATGTATGCATAATTATTCCGTCCTAGACCACACATTGGAGGTTTTTTGAGACATTGGAGGACTTATAGGAGTTGGTTTCACATGGTCACATGTTGTTATGGTGGTTATAAGTTGACGTGGAATTGAAAACATTATTTTATTTGATGATAACCCTAGTTGAGGAGCCACACATTCCACACTTCATCGAATGCTCTCCTTGGATATCACACATGTGTGGGATGGTGTCATGCATGAGGAGGTTGTTCTTTATTGATATGTCCACTTCCTTTCTATAGGGATTTTGTTGGAGGATCTCCCTAGTCCTTGGGCCCATGTTGAATTATTCTTCACTCATTATAGGGACATTGGCGCATTCTTTGGGAGGGAATACCTTTTCTATCCCCTTTATACCATGCTTGTGGCCCTTTTATGTGTATTTAACCATTTATAGTGGGACACTCTTGTATTGGAGGATTTTGAGGGTGTTTTGTGCCCACTTCTTGTATTTTTCTCATGGTTTTGACTTGGGGTAATGGTTTTTTCCAATAGTTTGAACTAACACATTGTATTTACACCTTGTATTGAGGAGGCTCCTATCTATATAAGGAGGAGGTCTCTCTCATTTTAACTTGTTGGAGACATTACCTATAAAGTTTGTGTGCATCTATATTCTTCTTTGTGATTGATTTTAGGATATTCTTCAAGGGCTAGATATAATATTGTTCAGGTTTACTTGAGGACATAGCTACTACAAGATCAAAGAAGGGCACCTTGCTCCACTTGGAAGGGAAACTAAGGTATATAGTTCTTTCCTTACTCCCTTTGACCATTAATGTTTTGTTCCTTTGCATTGAGGTAGGATATCCTAGGTCTCTTCCCTCTTGTTTAGGTAAATCTTTGAGATCACCTTGTTGGTACTTGAAAAGAATTCCTAGAGGACTAATCCCCCCATCCAATCTTGAAGAATCCTATAAAACCTAGTCAATTATTGAGAGGAAATCCTCTTGGGCTCCCTCAACATTGTCTCATATTTAAATCCTAAGATTCACCTAGAATTTTGTAGGGATCACATATCCCTTTCTAGGAATTGTTCTATTGATTTCTTCAACCAAAAAATAAAAATTTCCTTTTCCTTCTCTTTTTGTTTGTTTTGCAATCTATGGTTTACAACTATTTGATTTCATGGTAGATTGTTGGATCCAAGTGTTTAAATTGACATGTATTACTTGTTTTGAATTTATCTCATGTTTATTGATATTCCATGATTTATTTTTAATGATGGCATGATATAGGGCATCAATCTCTTTTCTACTTGTTAAATTTTTGGGTCTAACCCTTAACTGAAAAAATATAACTTCAAGGTGCCTAAATTGTGATATTCTCCTATTGACTTATCATTAATTGTGCTTGGAAAACACATATTAGATACTAGTTTTGTTCTTTCTTCACGACCTATATCGTTGAAATGTGTAAATTGATGCATCATTGACTGAGGGTCCTAAAATCTAGTTTATTGCAGAACTGTCTTCTTTCCTTCAAATACCAGTGATAACATTTTAAATGCAAGAAACATATTATTCCTTTTAAACACTTAACATTTGTGACTAAGTTTTGGTGTTCTGCATATAGTTTTCTTGCACTGTTTGGATATATATGATATTACAAGTATTCCTTGAAACAAGTCGAAGCACTAGATTGGAGAATGACTCGGTCTTTAGGGCCAACATATCATATTTATTAAATTGTCTCAGGGTTTTACTCATTGTAGAATGTGTGGTGTCTTATATGCTTGAATGATAAACACTCTTAGCACTTGATCTGAAACTAACACACTTTGATACTAGTGGATACTCATATGTAGCTTACACATTATTTGATCTTTCGATATCATTACCAACACTTGTCTCTTTTTACTAGTTACTTATCACATGGTGGATGGTCAATTTTCATGAGTGAAATGCACTAATTTTTTTTCTCCATATTCCATTACTATTACACTCCTTTTCACGGTCATGTGAGGCTTGAATTCAAGGTTAATTGCAGCGAGCTCTTGGGACATTTATTACTACATGCTCTAGATCTTACAACTTCACATAATAACCACAATTTCCATGCTTTAAATATTGTGGATGTTCACTTGGCATAATTACTTAGATAATATTTGAATTTATGGTGTTAAATCTACTCTGAGTATAGTGGTATCATGCTTGGTGAGCACTATTCCTTTGGATAACAACTTGTCCTGAGTATATGACAATGAGTATGTTTTGAATGATGGTCTCTTCATGGCTAGAGAAATGAACTAAATAAATCTCATTTTAATGACTTAATTGGAAGATATCACTAGGTTGTCATACTCTCTATCCTTAGTGGTAGTTGTGGCTAAGGGTCCCTTTTAAATGGTAACTTTTAAATTTTTTGAATGTTGTTAGCACATAATTATCACGCTTTGAACACATACTTCCATGGTTAAATATACACCTTGAAGGTCTCCATTGGATGACACATTTCATTTCACACTAATGATATCACTCTGAAATCACATGATTTGAATGTTGTTGGTTACAGTTGATCTAGAATTACACACATACTCACTGTTGGCCTATCTTTACCTTATAGTCCTCAATATCTGATGCTAGTGTTGATAAATTCATCATTGTTTGGGATATTATGATGATTGGTTCCTTGGTTATAATATGAATGATTATTGATAAGTGCATTCTAAGTGTTGACATTCTATTAGAGGCTCTTAACATCATAATCACTCTAACAAATGTGTGGATCAATGTTTACATTGGCATAACTTCGTTACAATCATGTTATCTTAAAAAAAAATTGCACTATTGGTGTGTGGTATCTCAAGATTTGGTATTATGATGATGTCCACTAATATGTAAATGAATGATGTTATTACTATGAACTCTTGGTGCATGTTTGGCACTTTATGGTTTTATGATTCATTGAGAAAAATCTACCTTTCAATTTTCCAAGCATAATTTGTCACATGAATGGGCATATTGGTCTAAGATAAAAATACCTAAAATTTGTTCATATTTGATTTACCTACACTATTAAGCTTTATTTATTCCTTGAAGAGTGGGTCATATCAAATTGATAAACTCATTGTCAATCCTAGTTGGAGAGCTCCCCTTCTTCACTACACGACCTAGCTCAACTTGACATTTAGGAACACCCTCCTTAGCTTAGGAAGCTCCTTTTCCTTAGATTTAAAGTGAAGAGGTAAGTAAACTGAGGTGAAAGTGGGTGGCTTTCCTATTAGTTTCCCCTGGGTTCTCCTATGAAGGGTAGGACTTTCCTTTTAGTGAGATAGGGAGTCAACATGGGCACTTAGACATGGAACCTAGGTTTATGGATGAGATCCTTGGACTACTTTAGTATTGTGGTTGGTACTTTCAGATAGGACATTGAGCACTTCAACATTGCAGTTATCACTCATGCATGGGACCTAGTTTTATGGTGGATATTATTGGACTAATTCAACATTATGGATAGCACTTGTACATGGGACCCTGGTTCTTTGGCTTACTTTAGAATTATAGTCAACACTCATCCATGAGACCTTGGTTTATCATTGTACCTCTTCACAATAAGCATTGAGGGAAATGATTTTCTAAGGGGGGTATAGTGTTGGGATCCTTCCAAGGGACAAAATAGGGGGATGGAGGTCCCAATAGAGTAATAATAATGGAGGCCATTCAATATAAGGTGGACTAGGTCCACCCTGTTTTTTATTATTAAATAAGGCCCAATATGGTAGTTAGTATGGAATAAATGTAATGTGGCCTCATTATAGAACACCCACTAGATTTAGAATTTTTTTATGACAAGGGTTCTCTTGTTATCTATAAATAAGGATGGAGTGAACATGTCTAGATTCCTTCCATAAAGATAGCATTGTAAGGTGTTGTCCCTATTTTAAGGGTTTTGATATTAAATAATTTTTTTAGCATTTATGATATCTCTTTGTGGTTTAAGTTGAAGGGTTAAGGATCATAACAAAATGTCCAACGACATTGCCTATTCCTTCCATAATTTTATCATTTCAAAGTCTCATAAGAAGTCCAAGAAGGAGGACCTAAATTTGTTATATATATAACCAATGTCGATTAAGAAGTGACTCTACATCCTTGTTGTAATATTCTAGATTACACGGGCATTCAAGAAGAGACTACATTAGGGAAAGAACATCACACATAGTAACTCAAGAGAGAAAATATATTTGTGGGAAGGTTAACCAACTGAGCCCTTATTCTATCTTCATGAATATTTATACAATAAAGACATGGTTGGAGCATTTATACACACCCAACTAATCATTCATTAGGTAGTATTTATCATGTACTTTATTACATATACATTCAAGTATTTAATTATACTCATGTTTAATGTATTAATGTATGATGACTACTACAAGAGCCTAAAAGGCTTCCCAACATCTCCCCCACACTCAAATTCTTGCTTGTCTCGAGCAATTGTGCAACAACATCCTGGGTATCTACTCCTGCTGAAGTATCCTTATTGTGCATCAACCATGCAGACCAGTCTACATAGGAAAATCAACCACACCATCTGCCAACTATATAAGAAGGTACACATATACAAAGTTCTACTATGAATTGTGACTCTTTAGCCTCTATCTTTAATCTGGTAGGTTCCGGTGCAGTTAGTGACTCTCCAGTGCTTAACTACCCCACCAAACAATGGTCCTCTTGACTCTCTTGTTACATCATCGTGCCTTTGGACCAGTTCTTGGTTCGTCTTGTGCCCATATTTCCCCTACACAACACCCTATATTGGAGTGCCATGCTTTGACCAACCTACCATTTCTCTTCTTTCTGGATTCCGAGGTTCCAATCCAAGAACTATTCTACAACTCTTATTAAAAGGGAGCTCAATCAGTTCAATATTTATTGTTCCATAATCTTATCTTTTAAGCTCTTTGTGTGAGTGTATGGAATGATATTTCTCTTTCTTGAATGCCTTCAACTACTACAATTTTTTCGTGTTCAATTCTCATCATCCTCTTTGCAAGTTCTAAAATAAACTGCTACAAAATTTCCTCAATCAATCATCATTTTTTCAATCAAGTGCTCCAATGTTTGTATGCTTACTGCTTTGCCGCTCATCAAAAGTTCTTCCTCTGCTACTACTATCAGTCATGGATATGCATCTTTAGGATTTTAGATCTCTGGAATGTATGGAGTCTTGTTGTAGTCTAAGGGAAAGTACAAGAAGCTATCGATAAAGCCTTACATAGAGAAATACATACTACAACATCATATATAGAAACACATAGATACACAAGTAGACGTACACAAGTAGACATACACAAGTAGTGGTAGAACCATCAATGTATTTTATTAGATATCCAAAACAATATCTCTCTTTCCATTACAAAACCACACACACACACATATATGTATGATGTACATATACCAATCAATTACATTTCTTAACTGTTCGATCGATCAACTTTAACTTTCTATTCGACCGACTTTCCTAACCCACTATTGTAGTTGAATTGGATAGTCGAATGGTGGGACTAGTTGACAGAGCTGACTAGCCCCTACAACATCTCCCACCCCCCTCAATTCCTTTCTCATACCAAGCAAGAGGGGAGTGGCTAATACATTGAAAACTTTGATAAACTCTACTGGCACCCCTGAAGAGGTTTTCACTAGTAGGTTATATCATCTTTAAAATTTTTTACATTATGAGAATGAGAAATAAAATGAAAGGAAGAGAAAAAGGTGTTGATGCCAAGAAGTGCTGGAATCGACTACGACTTGTTTGATCATATGTCAGTCAATTTCAAGGTCGACTTGGGGGTCAGAGTCATTTGTGTGTCTTTCCTGAGACATTTGTCGAAGACTTTTTATTGATCTTTGGTCTTCTTTTTATTCTCTTAGATTGCCTAGTAGGCCGATCAAGTGACCGACCAACTGTTTTTCCTCCAACAACTGCATAAAATCATCTAGCATAGTGTTTGAGACATTTTTGTATCCTCCCTTGTTTCCTTTAAATTAATCTTGGTCGATTTTTTTTGAAAAATTTCATTGCTTCCTGCATTATTTTTTCTTCGTGTTCTAGGTTGGGATATATATTTCGGCCTCCCATATATCGACTTGGTGTTTCTAGATAATGTCTTTGCCATCTCTTGAGCATGTTACTATATGGAGGTTATTTGAATTTAAAAAATCTTGTTTTGGTACTGTATGAAAGATATTTACATTTCTTTTATTCATTACTTTGTCTAAGATGATTGGATAGTCCTCAAGGGAGTGGTCTCCCACTCCACAAATGTTACAAAACTTGAGATCAATTCTATCTTTTAATGGGAAATATGGACTAATGTGGTCATCCTTCCAACAATTAAAGCAATAATAACATCCTCGACCTCATCCTCTACCGAAATTTCCTCATCCTCCTCTTCCTTGACCTTGATAGCCTCCAAAGCCTCGACCTCTATAGTTGTTTCCATTGCATTGATTGACGTTTTGGTCAACCTTCTGTGTATGATATGCTAAGTGGATTTTTGTTCAGTTTTTCCCATTCAATCAATATTCTTGTGTTGAGTGATTGTTTTCTTCACATATGTGGCACCACTTTGGTCCCGCATTCCTTATATTAAGTGGACAATCTCTTGTAGCATGATTTGTTACTCCCTCACAAATATCACATAATGTTTCTATTTGAATTCCTCAAACTACTGGATCTAATGCATTGCTAAATTTACAATAATCTTTTGTATGTCCTTCACTAGAACAGATTGTGCACCATAGTTCGCTGCGCGAAAATGACATATTTTTGATTGATTGTTGTAGTTCTACAAGCTTTTCTTCCATTCGTTTCTCATTGATTGATGAAGTCGACACACCTTCATTGTCCATTTCTATTAGATGGAATTTTTTCAATACTCCTTCACACATTTAGAGATCATACATGTGTAATGGAACTATGATATTTTGCAATAAGCCTGCCACATACCATTGTACTAGCAATTTTTCTTCAATTACATAGCAGATTTGACTTAAAAGATCTTTAAATATTTTTCCATATTCGCAGATAGTTTCACCCGAATTCTTCTTGATTTCTTTCAATTTTTGCATTTCCAGGTGACTTATATCTTGCGTTTTGAAAAATGTAAGGAAGTTTTGCTTTATTTATGCTTTCATGCGATGCTGATTGTGTATGTAATTCATAAACCATGTGAGAGCTCTGGCTCAAAGCGTAACATCAAATTGTTCCATTTTCTTATCCTCATCGGTAATGTCAATTGCATCCTAGAATTTTTCACAAATGAACCAATGTTGTTTGGGATCTTCATTTCCTTCATCGATCGGAATGTGATTGAGGCCCATTGTTATTTTCTTGAAAATTTTCAAGGCTAGAACTATTGTAAGAGTTTGTGTCAAAGTTGACTGAGACGTCGAACTACTTTCTTAAGTCGAAGTCTGAATATTTGACTTGACCAATACAATATGTTGTTGGTATTTAGTCGATATGTATTTGATTGCTAATTGCACTTGTTCTTTTCTTGGGATTGGATCATCTATCTAACATGATTTTTCTATATACTCGATGAATCATCTTATGAAGGGTTGCATCGATTCGTTTTCATTATCTGTTGATTTAGAGTCTTCCAAAAGTATATTCGACAGGGGGAAGAGCCCATGAGATCTCTTATATGAAGGAGTATACCCATTGGTCAACTTTCAATGTTTTCTTGTGCTTCAATGAGCAATGTGTCTCATATTTGACCAACATTGTCAGTTCGACACCACACCCTTGGTGATTTTGTATCCACATGAAGTATCTGGCAGAGAAAGTCTACAATACGTAGGATGGGGATTCTTACAGAGTAAATTCAACCTAAGAGTCCCAAATCATCGATCTCCATATAAACTTAGTCAATTTCTTGCTGGGTGCCACTGACTGCCATACTCAATTGCAAGTTTCCACTCCTCCCAAGAGTCGTTAAGGTGCTCTCGGGGGATGCTCCAAAGATCTTTCACACTTGGTTAGGTTTTCTATAATAATTTCATGGATCCCTCTCATTTCGTAACTCTTCTCACCTCTTTTTCCTTTTTCCTTGCTCCATTTTTTGTATATCCGTTGAGGGTTTATTGGTCTACGTTCGATGTATAGACTTCACACTTGATTTAGATATTTTCCTCCCAACTTATGGCATTTTATAATTGGGTGTGCTTCAAATTTGAATTCGACTTATATCATCTCAAAAATCATCCAGCCTCCTGACACCAACCTGACTTACTTGCGGTCGACAATGTTCATCATTTTTTCTATGCTCATTTCTTTAGGAAATAGTCCCAAGATTCTTTGGTGTTTTTGCAGTTAGATTCCAAAAATTCTTCCCACTCTTCTTGTTTCTCTTTCCAATTAGATTTTGGAAGATAATTTTTTAGAAGGGGTTGATATTCGACGATGTCCCCGACTCCCTTGTCTAAGAGGAACTTGTGAAGTAAGGACGTGACAATGCAAAGAAACTTGTCATGTAGTTCTATATATAATTTTTTTTTTGATGTTTTTCATTTAATCTCTATCTTCAATCACTTGTTCTTCAATATAGTCTTGCATGATCTTATCGGACCACTCATTGAGGTTTTTTCTTCCTCCATTTATGATTTTGTGCATCAATTTCTCATCAGGGGTGAGTATGCACATCAAATTGACTAAGATATTCATACAATGCTTCTAGAATGGCTTAGGAATCATTTGTGCCTCTTTGAGAAGAATTGAGTGCGTGCTTCGACTAGTGTTAGTTGGTTTCTTCTTGCCTAGTTTTTGATATAATTGGTAATTTTACACTCCCACCATTCGTGAATGTCCTCCACCAAGGTTAACATATATGTACCTTTTTTCTATGAATTCCTGAGTTTAGAACTACTGGCTACAAAACCAATGTTGTAGTCTAAGGGAAAGTACGAGAAGCTACCAGTAGGTTCTTACACAAAGCAATTCATACTATAACAACATATATAGAAACACATAGATACACAAGTAGACATACACAAGTAGTGGGAGAATCATCAATGCATTTTATTAGATAGCCAAAACAATCTCTCTCTTTCCATTACATAACCACATATATAGGTATGATGCATAGTTACCAGGCGGTTACATTTCTTAACTGTTCAGTCAGTTGACTCTAATTTTCTATTCGACCAACTTTCCTATTCGACTACTGCAGTTGAATTGGCTAGATGATTGGCGGGTCTAGTTGGCAGAGACAACTAGCCCTTACAACAAGTTTGCAATTCAAACTTACATGAAGGACAAATTTTTGACTCAATTAAGACTCCACACATGTGACTTGACTTTACTAAGACATGACCCAATAGTTAAACACTACTAATTTTTTTTAATTATTAGTAAAACATAGCTATACAAAGACATTTTTTACTGGTACCAGAATTTTACAAATGTTGTTGATTAGGTATTGAATGATATCGACAAGAAACTGATCTCGTTAATTATATTTTGACTTATATTACAATGTTATAGATGATAATTTTCCTTAAAGGCTTGTGTTTAACCCTCTCTCTTCCACTTTTGACTTAGATTTTACAATAAATCTTGACTTGATGAGTCCGACAAAATCTAACTTAATCAACAACATATTTATTTTCAACTAAACTAATTTTAGACTCATTCGACTTACACTCCACTTAACATTGTCCTTCATGTAATATTTCAACTCCATGTACAGTATGACTCTAAAACATAAAATTTTGAATACTTTGGTAGAATATGCAATATGGGTTATAACATTTCCAACCACCTACCATACATTCTTAAGACCCTTTACTAAGAGTATACTCAATAAACATACATGTGACAGACTTACAAAATATGTAGGATATTCCAACACATTCTTTGAAAACATTATTAACTTGATGCATGTATTGTAATTGAAATCTTTGCAAAACTACGATGCAAGTGGACTCTCTTTTTGCAACATTTTGTAGTCGACAGAAAATTCTTTAGAAGGGGTTGGTATTCGACAAAAAATTCTACAAAACTACGATGCAAGTGGACACACCTAGTTGATCATCATGTGAAGTGGATCATTCTCATCTAGGCGGGTAGATCTGAATCTTTTATTTTTATTTTTTATCAATGAAAAATGTAAGGCGGTCTCTCTCAACTTGTCGACTTTTTCACAACCAAAATCCATGTCTTACGTAAGGTGATCTGTGTATAATATGTGGTAATTTGTGTCTTACATAAGGTGAATTCTTCATTCTAGGTTGATTCCATGAGTCAATAAAGGTGAGTCGATCAACCAAGAATCAATCATCATGTTAAACCTTCTCATAGAATTCAAACTGTGGGGTAGACCTCCATCATGGTAATTTGGAACCCTTTGATTCACTTGGCCATGAGAAACATCTATGGAGTCTATGCACTATATCAACAAACATTGATTGTAATCTTTTCATCTTCACTTGAGCAACATCCATGAGCAGTCATCAAGCAACATTGATTCCATCTTTCACATCTTCAATATCACCATCTTTTTCAATTTCTAACCACCTCCATTCATTGCTGCTATCACCCAGACCAAAGGAGGGAGGCAACAACACCACTATTGCAATATTATAGATTACATGGGCATTCAAGAAGAGACTACATTAGGGAAAGAACATCACACACATGTAACTCAAGAGAGAAGAGTCGAGGCTATGAATCCACAAGGACAAAATCACTTATGGATGGCTCTAGTTCTCTTCACACAACACAATTTCCAAAATTCATAGTATGTAAACTCTTACAACTATCCCAAGCCACCAACCCTATTTCTCCATCATCCTACACAACCTAAGTAATGGGATCCCCTTATTTTCCATGTATTCCCTCAGGCTATCCCACTTCCCTCCAAGGCTCCAACATATACCAACTAGGAAATCTCACTGCTGGGAACTCTAGGGATTATCATATGTAATTAAGTTTACTTAATGACAATAATTCCCCTTACACATAGTCATAATTTCCACATAGTTTCATTACAAACATTTCCATGATCTCATTTTAGAAATCATACAAAATCTTAAGGTTAGAGAGAAGAAACCTTCCAGAATAACATGAGTGTCAATTTCCCCTTGCATGCCCAAAAATCATGGGTTATATTTTCATGCATGGGAAAGACCACATACCTTCATAAGAAGTACATGTATCTCTCTTAACCACTAATTCCAATGGTTAAGAGGGCTTAGGATACATAAATAAATGAATTATTAAGATTGTGGTTAAAAAACTTAGGATAGTAATAAAATAATATTATTTTCCCTTTAGCCCCTAGGCTCCCTTTCTTTCCCCTCTCATGGATTCATATCTTGCCATTCTTTTATCCTTCTCCTTCTGTAGCCCCTGATGTACATTTTTATTGTCATTCAATGTTCCATTTTACATATTACATCATTCGACTCTCAACCATTCATTATGTAGACATATACATTATTGGTCCGGGGATCAAAATTGGGGTATTACACATTTGTCATTCAGTGGGTAAATATAGGGTCGAGAAATAATACATGCAAGAAATTGTTGTGGGGTTTTTCTACCCTACGGACTAGCAAGCTAGGGCTTTAAACTTGCATGCAGATCATGACCCTTCAAGAAATAACTTTTCACCTCCTACCCAAACCTAGGACCCTTTTTCTCAAGCAAACATGGGAAGAATCAACTAACCTTTGTAACGACGGTTGAAGTAGATCCTCCGTTGAGATTTTATCTCCTTGCTACTGCTGCTCCTTCCACAAAGCGATCCTACAATCAAGACAAAACTACACATGCATGCTACTGATCTACTAGAGGGTTAGAGATTTAAACATAAATCAAATAACATAGATAAGACTCATGTATTTGGGACGGGAAAAGCATCTTTTTATTAATCTCAATACGAATCAACTTACAATGATTACAGAGACCGGCCACCGTTCCTCGATCCTGATCCTGGGCTCCTCCTCTTCTTTTGTCCTCCAACTGCTGTTGCGTGAATTTCTCCTAAAGCTTGAGGCAAGGCTAAAGGGTTGGGACAAAACGGACTTGGAAATTTGGCAGAGTTTCTTTGCTATGATTTTTCCTCCTTTGAATAGTACCCCTACCCCTCCTTTTATAGGTTGGAAGGAGCTAGGGTTTTAGGCGAACTCTCGACCATGCATGGCTGGGAGTTCCAGTTAACTGAAAAAAAGCTCTTCGTCTCGGCGGAAACTTTCCTGATTTTTTGCTTTGTTAGGTAAACGCGGGCTGTAGTGGGCCAGCCAGCATTCACACGCGTGCTGCAGAAGGCCTGCCAGTGTCCCAACGCGCCCAGTGCTAGGTTAGGGC
>JASDQU010589474.1:4851-18658 GCA_032191745.1 Picea mariana | reverse complement strand
TGTAAATGAATGATGTTATTACTATGAACTCTTGGTGCATGTTTGGCACTTTATGGTTTTATGATTCATTGAGAAAAATCTACCTTTCAATTTTCCAAGCATAATTTGTCACATGAACGAGCATATTGGTCTAAGATTAAAATACTTAAAACTTGTTCATAATTGATTTACCTACACTATTAAGATTTATTTATTCCTTGAAGAGTGGGTCATATCAAATTGATAAACTCATTGTCAAGCCTAGTTGGAGAGCTCCCCTTCTTCACTACACGACCTAGCTCAACTTGACCTTTAGGAGCACCCTCCTTAGCTTAGGAAGCTCCTTTTTCTTAGATTTAAAGTGAAGAGGCAAGTACACTGAGGTGAAAGTGGGTGGCTTTCCTAGTAGTTTCCCCTGGGTTCTCCTATGAAGGGTAGGACTTTCCTTTTAGTGAGATAGGGAGTCAACATGAGCACTTAGACATGGAACCTAGGTTTATGGATGAGATCATTGGACTACTTTGGTATTGTAGTTAGTACTTTCACATGGGACATTGAGCACTTCAACATTGCGGTTATCACTCATGCATGAGACCTAGTTTTATGGTGGATATTATTGGACTACTTCAACATTATGGCTAGCACTTGTACATGGGACCCTGGTTCTTTGGCTTACTTCAAAATTATAGTCAACACTCATCCACGAGACCTTGGTTTATCATTATACCTCTTCACAATAAGCATCGATGGAAATTCTTTTCTAAGGGGGGTATAGTGTTGGGATCCTTCCAAGGGGCACAGTAGGGGGATGGAGGTCCTAATAGAGTAATAATAATGGAGGCCATTCAATGTAAGGTGGACTAGGTCCACCCTGTTTTTTATTATTAAATAAGGCCCAATATGGTAGTTAGTATGGAATAAATGTAATGTGGCCTCATTATAGAATGTCCACTAGATATTTAGAAGTTTTTTGTGACAAGGGTTCTCTTGTTATCTATAAATAAGGAAGGAGTGAACATGTCTAGATTCCTTCCATAAAGATAGCATTGTAAAGTGTTGTCCCTATCTTAAGGGTTTTGATATTAAATAATTTTCTTAGCATTTATGATATCTCTTTGTGGTTTAAGTTGAAGGGTTAAGGATCATAACAAAACGTCCAACGATATTGTCTATTCCTTCCATAATTTTATCATTTCAAAGTCCCATAAGAAGTCCAAGAAGGAGGACCTAAATTTGTTATATATATAATCAATGTCGATTAAGAAGTGACTCTACATCCTTGTTGTAATATTCTAGATTACACGGGCATTCAAGAAGAGACTACATTAGGGAAAGAACATCACACATAGTAACTCAAGAGAGAAAATATATTTGTGGGAAGGTTAACCAACTGAGCCCTTATTCTATCTTCATGAATATTTATACAATAAAGAGATGGTTGGAGCAGTTATACACATCCAACTAATCATTCATTAGGTAGTATTTATCATGTACTTTATTACATATACATTCAAGTATTTAATTATACTCATGTCTAATGTATTAATGTATGATGACTACTACAAGGGCCTAAAAGTCTTCCCAACATCTCCCCCACACTCAAATCCTTGCTTGTCTCGAGCAATTGTGCAACAACATCTTGGGTCTCCACTCTTGTCGAAGTATCCTTATTGTGAATCAACCATGCATACTAGTCTACATAGGTAAATCAACCACACCATCTACCAACTATATAGGAAGGTACACATATACAAAGTTCTACTATGACTTGTTACTCTTTAGACTCTATCTTCAATCTGGTAGGTTCCTATGCAGTTAGTGACTCTCTAGTGCTCAACTACCCCACCAAACAATGGTCCTCTTGACTCTCTTGTTACATCATCGTGCCTTTGGACTAGTTCTTGGCTCGTCCTGTGCCCATATTTCCCCTACACAACACCCTATATTGGAGTGCCATGCTTTGACCAACCTACCATTTCTATTCTTTCTGGATTCCAAGGTCACAATCCATGAACTATTCTACAACTCTTATTAAAAGGGAGCTCAATCAGTTCAATATTTATTGTTCCATAATCTTATCTTTTAAGCTCTTTGTGTGAGTGTATGGCATGATATGTCTCTTTCTTGAATGCCTTCAACTGCTACATTTTTTTCATGATCAATTCTCATCATCCTCTTTGCAAGTGCTCAAATAAACTGCTGCAAAATTTCCTCAATCAATCATCATTTTTTCAATCAAGTGCTCCAATGTTTGTATGCTTACTACTTTGCTGCTCATCAAAAGTTCTTCCTCTGCTACTACTATCAGTTATGGATATGCATCTTTAGGATTTCAGATCTCTGGAATGTATGGAGTCTTGTTGTAGTCTAAGGGAAATTACAAGAAGCTACCAATAGATTCTTACACAGAGAAATACATACTACAACATCATATATAGAAACACATAGATACACAAGTAGACGTACACAAGTAGACATACACAAGTAGTGGGAGAACCATCAATGTATTTTATTAAATATCCAAAACAATATCTCTCTTTCCATTACATAACCACACACACACACAGACACACACACATATGTATGATGTACATATACCGATCAATTACATTTCTTAACTGTTTGGTTGATCGACTTTAACTTTCTATTCGACTGACTTTCCTAACCGACTACTGCAGTTGAATTGGCTAGTCGAATGGTGGGACTAGTCAACAGAGCCGACTAGCCCCTACAACATATACCACCCCCCTCAATTCCTTTCTCATACCAAGAAAGAGGGGAGTGGCTAATACATTGAAAACTTTGATAAACTCTACTGGCGCCCCTGAAGAGGTTTTCACCAGTAGGTTATATCATCTTTGAAATTTTTTACATTATGAAAATGAGAAATAGAATGAAAGGAAGAGAAAAAGGTGTTGATGCTGAGCAGTGATGGAATTGACTACAACTTGTTTGATCATATGTCATTCAATTTCAAGGTTGACTTGGAGGTCAAATTCGTTTGTGTGTCTTTCCTGAGACATTTGTTAAAGAATTTTTATTGATTTTTGGTCTTCTTTTTATTCTCTTAGAATGCCTAGTAGGTCGATCACGTGACCGACTGACTGTTTTTCCTCCAACAATTGCATAAAATAATCTAGTGTAGTGTTTGATACATTTTCATATCCTCCCTTGTTTCCTTTTAATTAATCTTGGTTGTTTTTTTTTGAAAAATTTCATTGCTTCCTACATTAGTTTTTCTTCGTGTTCTAGGTTGGGATATGTATTTTGGCCTCCCCTATATCGACTTGGAGTTTCTAGATAATTGTCTTCGCCATCTCTTGAGTGTGTTACTATATGGAGGTTATTTGAATTTAAAATATCCTGTTTTGGCACTGTATGCAATATATTTACATTTCTTTTATTCATTACTTTGTCTAACATGATTGGATAGTCTTCAAGGGAGTGGTATCCCACTCCACAAATGTTACAAAACTTGAGATTAATTCTATCTTTTAATGGGATATATGGACTGATGTGGTCATCCTTCCAACAATTAAAGCAATAATAACATCCTCGACCTCGTCCTCTACCGAAATTTCCTCGTCCTCTTCCTCAACCTTGATAGCCTCCAAATCCTCGACCTCTGTAGTTGTTTCTATTGCATTGATTGACGTTTTGGTCAACCTTCTGTGTATGATATACTAAGTGTATTTTTGTTCATTTTTCCCATTCAACCAATATTCTTGTTTTGAGTGATTGTTTTCTTCACATATGTGGCACCACTTTGGTCCTGCATTCCTTATATTAAGTGGACAATCTCTTGTAGCATGATTTGTTACTCCCTCACAAATATCACATAATGTTTCTATTTGAATTCATCGAACTACTGGATCTAATGCATTTATAAATTTACAATAATCTTTTGTGTGTCCTTCACTAGAACAGATTGTGCACCATAGTTCACTGCACGAAAATGACATATTTTTGTTTGATTGTTGTAGTTCTACAAGCTTTTCTTCCATTCATTTCTCATTGATTGATGAAGTCGACACACCTTCATTGTCCATTTCTATTAGCTGGACTTTTTTCAATACTCCTTCATACATTTAGAGATCATACATGTGTAATGGAACTATGATATTTTGCAATAACCTTGCCACATACCATTGTACAAGAAATTTTTCTTCAATTACATAGCAGATTTGACTTAAAAGATCTTTAAATATTTTTCCATATTCGCAGATAGTTTCACCCGAATTTTGTTTGATTTCTTTCAATTTTTGTGTTTCCAGGTGACTTATATCTTGCATTTTGAAAAATGTAAGGAAGTTTTGCTTTATTTATGCTTTCATGCGATGCTGATTGTCTATGTAATTCATAAACCATGTGAGACCTCTGGCTCGAAGCGCAACATCAAATTGTTCCATTTTCTTATCCTCATCGGTAATGTCAACTGCATCCTAAATTTTTTCACAAATGAACCAATGTTGTTTGGGATCTTCATTGCCTTCATAGATCGGAATGTGATTGAGGCCCATTGTTATTTTCTTGAAATTTTTCAAGGCTAGAACTATTGTAAGAGTTTGTGTCGAAGTTGACTTAGACGTCGAACTACTTTCTTAAGTCAAAGTCTGAATATTTGACTTGACCAATACAATATGTTGTTGGTCTTTAGTCGATATGTATTCGATTGCTAATTGCACTTGTTCTTTTCTTGGGATTGGATCATCTATCTAGCATGATTTTTCTATATACTTGACGAATCATCTTATGAAGGGTTGTGTCGATTTGTTTTCATTGTATATTGATTTAGAGTCTTCCAAAAGTATATTCGACAGGGGGAAGAGTCCATGAGATCTCTTATATGAAAGAGTATACCCATTGGTCAACTTTCAATGTTTTCTTGTGCTTCAATGAGCAACGTGTCTCATATTTGACCAACATTGTCAGTTCGACACCACACCCTTGGTGATTGTGTATCCACATGAAGTATCTGGCAAAGGAAGTCTACAATACACGGGATGGGGCTTCTTACAGAGTAAATTCAAACTAAGAGTCCCATATCATTGATCTCCATACAAACTTAGTCAATTTTCTGCTGGGTGCCACTGACTGCCATACTCAATTGCAACTTTCCACTCCTCCCAAGAGTCATCAAGGTTCTCTCGGGGGATGCTCCAAAGATCTTCTGCACTTGGTTAGGTTTTCTATAATAATTTCATGGATCCCTCTCATTTCGTAACTCTTCTCACATCTTTTTCCTTTTTTCTTGCTCCATTTTTTGTATATCCATTGAGGGTTTATTGGTCTACATTCGATGTACAAACTTCACACTTGATTCGGTTATCTTCCTCCCAACTTCTGACATTTTAGAATTGGGTGTGCTTCAAATTTGAATTCGACTTATATCATCTCATAGATCATCCAACCTCTTGAGACCAACCTGACTTACTTGCGGTCGACAATGTTCATCATTTTTTCTATGCTCATTTCTTTAGGAAATAGTCCTAAGATTCTTTGGTGTTTTTGCAGTTAGATTCCAAAAATTCTTCCCACTCTTCTTGTTTCTCTTGCCAATTAGAGTTTGGAAGAGATTTTTTTAGAAGGGGTTGGTATTCGACGATGTCCCCGACTCCCGTGTCTAAGAGGAACTTATGAAGTAAGGACATGACAATGCAAAGAAACTTGTCATGTAGTTCTATATATAATTTTTTTTTGATGGTTTTCATTGACTCTCTATCTTCAATCACTCATTCTTCAATATAGTCTCGCATGATCTTATCAAACCACTCATTGAGGTTTGTTCTTCCTCCATTTATGATTTTGTGCATCAATTTCTCATCAGGGGTGAGTATGCGCATCAGATTGACTGAGATATTCATACAGTGCTTCTAGAATGGCTTAGGAATAATTTGTGCTTCTTTGAGAAGAACTAAGTGTGTGCTTCGGCTAGTGTTAGTTGGTTTCTTCTTGCCTAGTTTTTGATATAATTGGTAATTTTACACTCCCACCATTCGTGTATGTCCTCCACCAAGGTTAACATATATGTACCTTTTTTCTATGCATTCCTGAGTTCAGAACTATTGGCTACAGAACCAATGTTGTAGTCTAAGGGAAAGTACGAGAAGCTACCAGTAGGTTCTTACACAAAGCAATTCATACTATAATAACATATATAGAAACACATAGATACATAAGTAGACACACACAAGTAGTGGGAGAATCATCAATGCATTTTATTAGATAGCCAAAACAGTCTCTTTCTTTCCATTACATAACCACATATATAGGTATGATGCACAATTACCAGGTGGTTACATTTCTTAACTGTTCAGTCAGTTGACTCTAATTTTCTATTCGACCAACTTTCCTAATTGACTACTGCAGTTGACTTGGCTAGTTGATTGGTGGGTCTAGTCGGTAGAGACAACTAGCCCTTACAACAAGTCTGGAATTCAAACTTACATGAAGGACAAATTTTTGATTCAATTAAGACTCCGCACATGTGACTTGACTTTACTAAGACATGATCCAATGGTTAAACAATACTAATTTTTTTTAACTATTAGTAAAACATAGCTATACAAAGACATTTTTTTATTGGTACCAGAATTTTACAAATGTTGTTGATTAGGTATTGAATGATATCGACAAGAAACTGATCTCGTTAATTATATTTTGACTTATATTACAATGTTATAGATGATAATTTTCCTTAAAGACTTGTGTTTAACCCTCTCTCTTCCACTTTTGACTTAGATTTTACAATAAATCTTGACTTGATGAGACCGACAAAATCCAACTTAATCAACAACATATTTATTTTCAACTAAACTAATTTTAGACTCATTCGACTTAGACTCTACTTAACATTGTCCTTCATGTAATATTTCAAATCCATGTACAGTATGACTCTAAAACATAAAATTTTGAATACTTTGGTAGAATATGCAATATGGGTTATAACATTTCCAACCACCTACCATACATTCTTAAGACCTTTTACTAAGAGTATCCTCAATAAACATACATGTGACAGAGTTACAAAATATGTAGGATATTCCAACACATTCTTTGAAAACATTATTAACTTGATGCATGTATTGTAATTAAAATCTTTGCAAAAGTACGATGCAAGTGGACTCTCTTTCTGTAACATTTTGTAGTCGACAGAAAATTCTTTAGAAGGGGTTGGTATTCGATAGAAAATTCTGCAAAGCTACGATGCAAGTGGGGACACCTAGTCGATCATCATGTGAAGTGAATCATTCTCATCTAGGCGGGTAGATCTGAATCTTTTATTTTTATTTTTTATCAATAAAAAATGTAAGGCGATCTCTCTCAACTCGTCGACTTTTTCACAACCAAAATCCGTGTCTTACGTAATGTGATCTGTGTCTAATCTACGGTAATTTGTGTCTTACGTAAGGTGAATTCTTCATTCTACGTTGATTCCATGAGTCAACAAAGGTGATTCGATCAACCAAGAATCAATCATCATGTTAAACCTTCTCATAGAATCCGAACTGTGGGGTAGACTTCCATCATGATAATTTGGAACCCTTCGATTCACTTGGCCATGAGAAACATCTATGGAGTCTGCTCACTATATCAACAAATATTGATTATAATATTTTCATCTTCACTTGAACAACATCCATGAGCAGTCATCAAGCAACATTGATTCCATCTTTCACATCTTCAATATCACCATCTTTTTCAATTTCTAACCACCTCCATTCATTGCTGCTATCACCCAGACCGAAGGAAGGAGGCAACGACACCACTATTGCAATATTCTAGATTAAATGGTCATTCAAGAAGAGACTACATTAGGGAAAGAACATCACACACATGTAACTCAAGAGAGGAGAGCTGAGGCTATGAATCCACAAGGACAAAATCACTTATGGATGGCTCTAGTTCTCTTCACACAACACAATTTCCAAAATTCATAGTATGTAAACTGTTACAACTATCCCAAGCTACCAAACCTCTTTCCCCATCATCCTGCACAACCCAAGGAATGAGATCCCCTTTTTTTCCATGTATTCCCTCGGGCTATCCCACTTCCCTCCAAGGCTCCAACATATACCAAATGGAAATCTCACTGCTGGGAACTCTAGGGATTATCATATGTAATTAAGTTTACTTAATGACAATAATTCCCCTTACACATAGTCATAATTTCCACATAGTTTCATTACAAACATTTCCATGATCTCATTTTAGAAATCATACAAAAACTTAAGGTTAGAGAGAAGAAACCTTCCAGAAGAACATGAGTGCCAATTTCCCCTTGCATGCCCAAAAATCATGGGTTATATTTTCATGCATGGGAAAGACCACATACCTTCATAAGAAGTACATCTATCTCTCTTAACCACTAGTTCAAATGGTTAAAAGGGCTTAGGATACATAAAACAATGAATTATTAATATTGCGGTTAATAGTAATAAAATAATATTGTTTTCCCTTTAGCCCCTAAGCTCCCTTTATTTCCCCTCTCATGGATTCATATCCTCCCATTCTTTTATCCTTGTCCTTCTGTAGCCCGTGATGTACATTTTTATTGTCATTCAATGTTCCATTTTACATATTACATCATTCGACTCTCAACCATTCATCATGTACACATATACATTATTGGTCTGGGGATCAAAACTGGGGTATTACACATTTGTCATTCAGTGGGTAAATATACGGCCGAGAAATAATACATGCAAGAAATACACACAATTTCACCTTGTTGGACACCCTTGTAACCCTTGTTCGAGTAGTACCACATTAGACAACACCTATATATGTAATTTCACTTCCAAGTACCCTAGGGTATATTGTAAGTACTTGTTTTAATATAGGGGACTGTATGCAGAAGTTAGCAATAGTCCTTCACACAGAGAAATATAGTATAATGAACTAATATTCAAGCACACACATAGATAAGAGATAGAAGAGTACATAAAGTAATGGAGAGACCAACAATATGCACTTTATATTATATCACAACAACCCACTTTCTTTGTTACATAGTCACATATTTATACTTGTACATTTAGTTACAAGGTAGTTGCAACTTCCTAACTACCTTGGTCAGTCAACTCAACTGGGTGATCGACTCACTTACATATCTGACTAGACAGTTGATTGACTTGGTCAACTGTCGGGTCTAGTTGAAAGAGTTGGATGTTCCTTACAACATATCAGAAAATTAGACTCTAATATAGTTGGACTGAAAAACTGGAATCTTGGTCAAGAAGGAGAGGCATGAGATGACCGCTATCATGGTCTTAGTTGCTATGGAAGATGCATAAAAGTTGTTTGATAAATATGAGGCACCGCTATGTGCAAGTATTGGGTAAAGGTGTGCTATTCATCAATTGAATATTGCGCTTAGACTCCAAGTGACTTCATCTATGTAAGATATCCCAGTTTGTTGGTAATGGAGGTATTTTTTTTTTTTTATTGTGGTTGAATTAGGGTTGAAATTTTCCTCAACATGTTGTATCTTTCCTATGCCCTGATCAAGATGTTCCAAAAAATTCTCAATTTCTAATTGCACTTTCTTACCCTCTCTAAACTGCTACCACTCTTGTTGTGTAAGTTGTATTTTGACCTCCTTTTCTTTGTTGATCTGTGTAGCCAATGTTGTTCTCATTTTGGAGTCAGTTGTCATATTTTTATTCTTTGTTAAGTCTTCCAACATACTTCTCTGTGATTCTAATTTGCTGAATTGAAGCGAAGTAAGTTGGGCAATTACTTACTACAATGTTAAGTGTGGAAGCTTCAATTACTGTGTCCAAGCTCTATCGAGTCTCTTTAAATTTTTCATATTCTGACTGTAGGATGTTTGAAGTATGGTCAATCATGAGTTGGTGGTTTGTTTCAATCATTTGTATGTGCTCCTGCTTCACCTTCCTTTTATCCTCCCTTAGTTGTTGATATCTCTGTTGCATTTGTAGGTTTGATTCGAATAAATACTCTAATAGTTTCTTAATGGAGTCAAGTCGGTCGACCTCCTCACTTGATGGATCCAAGTTTAGTTTTTCGTGTGCCAAGTCAATGCAATTTTTCCAGATATCTTTCTCTTTGTCTTTTCTAGGTGTCAACCAATCTCCATCCTTCATTTCCCACTTCCATCTGGAGACTGATTATTTTGTGACTTTGTTGTATAGATATAAAATTTGATTTTCTGAAGCAACAGTTGGGTCAAAAATCATCTCTGGGGGGGTGCAAATGCTCCCATAGGCCCGAAAGATGCGAAAGTAGTGATTGAAAAAGTGGTTTCTTTCTTGTGTATTGTCTTCTTATTTTTAATCTTCTTCTTTGATTCTGATGACAGTTGTGATGGTTCATAAGTCCTTTTGGGTGTCTTTTTAAGTGGCAGATATGGGTTTTCCATGGATGGTTTTGTTGGTGCAGTTGTCTGTATCCCTTCTCTAGTTGTTTGTTGTCCCAGGGACTGCTCTAGAAAAAGGTTCTACTTGTCTGTTGTTCCCTGGTCTGTTTTCTTGTGAGTTGATTTCTCCACACTTGAGTGTTCTATTGTATCTTGTGCACCCATATATTTTTGATGCACCTACTACTCCTGTTGCATTTTCTATTTCTCTGATGCTGCTTTGTCGGTTCATTGAGTGACAACTGGTTCAATTTATTGCAGTTGTACTAGCTCTGTATGCTAGAATGACTACTCAGGTACATGACTATGCTCTTATGTGTTTGTATTATGTTGGGGAGACAATTCACTCTATTCTATGTCCTAGTGATGATAGTCTCCCCGACCTTCTTGATTCCCCTCTTCCTGCTCTTCTTGGTCGAGTTGGGTCAACTAGTATTATTTTTTTCATTGGCATGAGTCGACTATGCATCTTGTTTTTCATCGTCCTAGTCCGACACTATTTATTTAGAAGAAACATGAAAAATTGAATTCTTTTTCTCATTCTACTACACCGATGGGTCTTCGTCTGGCCATTTTTCTTCTATGATTTTGGTAGGCTCAATAAGTGGAGATTCCCTTGCAAGGTCGATTGGTTGCTATCTTGTCATTTGTTTCTTTGGTACAATATTGGAGGACTGGGCTAGGATGATGAGTATGTCCAATGTTGGTTTCCTACTGCTCTTCCAACCTTTGTTTCTTCTGCTTCCAACCACAAGGATTACCTCCAAGGAGAGAGATACAACATGAGATCCAGTTGCAGCCAGAGTCACCTATTCCTAACATTGGTATGTATAGTTTATATGTGCTTGAGAATGAAGAGATAACAAAGCAAGTTTGGGAGTTGCTTGAGAAAGGATTCATCTAACCAAGTGCTCATCCATGTGGATCACCCATTGTGTTGGTACCAAAGAAATATGGTACATGGAGAATGTGTGTGGATTTTCAGACATTGAAAAAAATCACAATGAAGAACTGTTACACTCTTCCTAGTATTGATGATTTGTTGGATAAATTAAAAAATTCAACTTATTTCACTCAGTTAGACTTAAGAAGTGGTTATGATCAAGTAAGGATTTTTGAATATGATATTTGGAAAACTACTTTTAAAACAAAACTAGGTTTATTTGAATGGATGGTTATGCCCTTTGGGATTTGTAATGCTCTTGCTACTTTCATGTGGGTTATGAATGATGTATTTAGGGCATTCATAGATGATTTTGTAATAGTCTACTTAGATGATATATTGATTTTTAGTAAAAGTTGGGAAGATCATGTGAAGCATGTTAGGAAAGTCTTAGATTTTTTGAAAAAGGAGAAATCGTGCCTAAATTTGTCAAAATGTGAATTTGGGAAAACATTTTTAGTTTATTTGGGATATATTGTAGAGGGTGGTGAATTGAAAATAGATCCCTCTAAAGTTGAAGCCATTATGAAGTGGCCTAATCATAATAATGTAACAAAAGTTAGGAGCTTTTTAGGGGCAATTCAATATTGGAGGAATTTCATTGCTAACTTTTATTTTCTTCCATCTCCTTTACATTCTTTGAAAAATACTAAGTGGGTCTTTTAGTGGGGAGGTAAACAACAAAAATCCTTCAAGACCTTGAGATTGAATATCAGTACAACCCTTGTTCTAACATTTCCATATTTACAACAACCATACGATATTGAAACTAATGCAAATGATTACGCCATGGGAGCAATGTTAATACAAGGGATGAAACCAATTTGTTACCATTATGAGACATTCACCATTGTGGTTAGAAATTATCCTACTTATGAAAAAAAATTATATGCTTTGGTTCAGAGTGTGAATAAGTGGAAACATAATTTGATGGGAAAAGGGACAATCATACATACATATCAATAGTCTTTTCAATATCTCCAATCATAAACCAATCTACAACAGTCACATCATTTTTGGTGGATGGGATTCTTGCAACAATTAAATTTGGTCATCATGTATAATAAAGGTGTACACAACAAAGTTGTTCATATGTTATCTAGACCTTTTGTTAATGCATCCATTGTTTTACAACATAGTTCATTAGCTCATGAAATTTATATTGAACAATATGTGAGAGATGAAGACTTTAAGGATGTTTATGAAACACTAATCCATGGGGAAAAAGTGGAAGAATTAGATTAGCATGTACATGACAAATTGTTATATCATCTTGGTAAATTGTGTATTCCATAAGATGAAAGAGTGCATGTAATTAGAGAAGCACATAATTCTCTCATTTCTAGTCATTTTGGTGTGGGAAAAATAGTAGCCCAATTAAAATGCTATTGTTATTGGCCTCAGATTTATGAAATTGTGTCCAAAAATGTAAAAATAAATTGCTGTGTGAGACTAGAAAACCATGTAACAGAAAATTGGGTTTGTATACGCCACTTCCTGTACCTTCTCATCCATGGGAAAGTGTGTCTATGGATTTTGTAGGGTGTTTTCCTATGTCTAGGAAAGGTCGTGATTATCTATATGTTGTTGTGTACAAATTTAGAAAAATGTGTGTTTTGGTGCCTTGTAAGAAACAAGTGACAAGAGAAGGGACTACACGTATGTTCTTCCAACATGTTTGGTTTCATTTTGGTTTTCCCACATCCATTATATATGATTGAGACTCCCACTTTCTTGGGGAATTTTGGTCAACTTTGTGAGGGTTAATGGACACTAAGTTTAAGAAGAGAACTTGTTTTCATCCATAGACTGATGGAAAAACAAAAGTGGTCAACATGACATTGATACACTTACTCTAAGGATATTGTAACAAGTGCCCTAAGATTTGGGATGAACAATTGTATTATGTACAACATGCCTATAACCATACCATACATTCTTCTACATAGAGCTATCCTTTTGAGACATGTTTTGGTTATTTTCCTAAGTATCCTCTAAGCTTCACTCTTTGGAAATATTCAATGGCATATGGATGTAATGACGTAGATAAATCCAAGAAGTTCATCCAGAAGATTCAATTGGTTCATAAAGCCATACGTGAACAGTTGGAAAAGAGCCAAGAAAAGTATAATGCTAGGCATGACAAGCATCGGGTTGATCATCACTTTCAAGTTGGTGATCAAGTTTGGCTACACATTAGCAAAGAATACCTTAAAGGTGAAGGTAAAATTCTTAATCCAATCAGGTATGGTCCATTCAAAATTTTGGAAAAGATTTGTGACAATGATTTCTAGTTGGAGTCACCTCCTTATATGTAGATGTATTCCATGGTTAATGTTGAAAACATGAAACTATATGAGATTCCTATGATCATGGATCAAGGAGAGAATGATCAAGTTCCTTCTGTTAAATATTTTTCTCCTAAACATCTTGATGAGCTGCGAAAATATGTTATTCTTGATAGAAGGGTGAGGAATTCATGAAGAGGAAATGTAGAGTATCTT
>JASDQU010589472.1:44304-61109 GCA_032191745.1 Picea mariana | reverse complement strand
GATGCACACCATGGACAAAAGGATCCCGAGACCCAGGAGGAGAGACATGACTTGGAGACAGTGGACCTTATACATACCTATCATCATGAGGAGATTGAGTCACCTCTTTCGAAGACTCCATTAGTTGAGCAGACTATGGAGACTTACAGCTTGATGGGGCACTTGCTTCCAGGATTGGCCTGCATTGATGAGGATGCACTCTTTATCCATCAAGATGACCATAACACGTGTCTGGACACATCTATATGGAATCCAGGCACAGATGATAGTAGCAGGGTGAGTGCACAAGAGGATACAGTTGCTCACACCGGATACAGTATGATTCAGAGGGAGCTAGCAGTTGAGGATGATGTGCAGTCACATATGGGCAGACCCAATGGCACAGTAGAGAGTGGGCATTTCAGCACTTTATCTTCTGCAGAGAGTATTGTTGGGGATACCAGTGATGGCTCTAGCAGTGAGAGACATGAGGTGGCACCTCAACATGACTGTGATCAGGAGTCACACCACTTAGCAGCACAGTTGAGAGTCGGTGAGGATATGATCATGGCAGCCACTAAGCACAGTGATGACATGAAGGCATTGATGGCAAATTACTGTTGGAGAGCATCAATGGCACATGGTAGTTCAAATGAGGGATTTTCCATGGATGATTTTCATACTCTCAGGGAGAGGGTATCTGTGATGAAGGCCGACTACTAGCAGTTGTTGACTGACAGGGATTACCTATTACGGATTGGTGAGATGTATCATGAGGCTCTGAGGGAGGAGGAGTTAGAGGTGGATAGACTTACTCAGGAGTTGCAGAGCACTCGAGGATTCTTCAGAGGAACACAGACAGCCCTTCAAGAATTAGAGTCTAGGTCAAATGAGCATCTTGAGGAGATTCGTCATAGATCCACTTCATCTGTCTTAGTGGACACTTAGATATATCATTTAGTCACGTTGCTAGGAGATGTTGGTGTTCTAGCAGACGAGCACCAGTTGATGGAGGACACTTACATTTGTGTTCTGGGAGTGGTTGACCTCCAGGTAGAGGTTGATCCAGCAATATGCCCAAGATCTATGATGCAACATGAGTCTATGGGAGACAACATGAGTATGTCAGAGCATAGCGTTAGGAGTGATAGTTCACAGAGACATGTCGAGATACGCACTTGTACCACTGCTACCCTCTGAAACTCTGAGATGAATGTCTCTACTATGACAGTTTGTCTCAACTGGGCTAGATCTCTGAAATGGATCTCTGGATCCCTCCTATCAAATCTATCCATGAGTCTCTCTATGAACTCACTGTAGGAGGTGATGCGACTGTGGCCCAGTGTCACCAATCCATGATACCATCACTTGTGTGCCTCACCCTCCAAGTATAAGGTAGCGAAACTGATGGCTTCTGATTCGGTCATCTGGTAGAGCTTGTAGTAGGTGTCTAGCTTCTGTACCCAAGCTCTAGCGATGCATTTGGACGATCTATCAAAAGAAGGTATGGTGAGTTTACCAACTTTTCGGATGAAATCATTGTTATGCCGATGTTGTTGCTGCAGCGGTTGCCCTCACCTCTGTGGCTCTCTAGGGCGGTTCCTGAGTCTAAGTCCACAATACTCGACTAAGGTTATATCCTGATGGAAGTCACGACCCAATGCTGCATACTCCCTCCGATACTCTGCAGTGTCCTCTACATGAGTGGGTGGTCTCTGTGCTATCGGCAACTGTGTTGCTGCCGAGGGCGCCCTCTGGAAATTGGGAAACAACGATCGGGGAATCCTACTCGCAAAAGTATATGTGCGAGTGGGTGACTGGGGTCTACTACCTACCCCTGAGTTCCCTTATACTACATGTGGGGCTTGGGTGCCCAGAATATCCACCATAGCCAATCTATCAGCCACCTGAGCCAAGGACTGTGACATGGTCCGCTGAATAGCTAACATATCATTGATAACGTACATGAAGGTTGCCTCTCGTTCCATGGGTGCCTTACCACTACCCTCTGGTCGCTCATATCTGTCACCTAGTATCCTCTCTGCTTCGCGATCGGCCTCACGCTCTGCTCTTCTCTCTGCTTCTATGTGTGCCTCTTCCTCTTCCTCTGAACTGGGATGGAAAGGAGGAAATTTAGGCCTAGGCCTTCTTTCCTTGCACCTGTTGTAAGTGACATATTCGTCACCTACGTGCTCACGGCCATCTGGTTCTTCTGCTGTACTCATTCTCTTTAGTCACAGGCTGGCAGGACTAAAGCTCTGATACCACTGAAATATCCCTGATCCCGTTGATCAAGATATTTTCTACTAATCTAATGTTCTTCTCGCAGATCTGATACACTGGGGGTTTTGGGATGTGTTTTATCTTCAGATCTGATACTCTGGGGCTTTCTAGATGTGTTTCAGTTGTGTTTGAGATGTTTATGGTTATTGCATGTGCATGTTGTATATTTATGGTTTAAACAGTATATAGAGGATGCATGCAGAAATAAAGAACATCAACTGCCCAATAATATGTATTATACGACTCAAGCATGGAAATACAATAACATACTGGAAATATAGAGTATAGTCGTCAGTTAGATCTCATGGATCGTCACTGGAATACAAGCAAATAGCATAAAAATACCCGTGATCAGAAGATGAAGGCAGATTTGATGCATGCACGGATAGATCGGCAAAATAGGCGATTTCGGAGAAGTACTTAACCGCTACAAGCTGGAAAACTCGTCTGGAAGGTTAGACTCGTCGAAATGAGCTGGAAACTGTCCCAATAGAAGTGCCCTGACCTCTAGACTGAAATGGATGAGTGTCGGATGTCAAATCTGGTCTCTGAGGCACTGGATCTCGACCCCTAGGGGGCTTTGCGCACCTCCTGGGACACTGGATGCACCCCAAATGATTCCACCAACGGAATCAGCTGCTATAGAACTCAAAACGATCGTCTCGCCAAATGCGGAACTGTATAGGGAGGGTTTCCCCGAATTTGCTCTGATGCTCCGTCTGCAACCTCAAATGTCCTGCCAAAAGAGTTGCGCCCTAAATGATTGGATGATGCGCCCTACAAGATTCCACCGTCAGAATCTGATGGAAAGTGGCTCAATCTAAGTGACCTGGCTGGATCTCAACTAGGTCGGAAGGAAAATGCAATCTAAGCTCGGACCTCGTGCAGCTCCACAAACCCTCAATCTGACTTGCACCCTCACTGGATGAGCTGCGCACACTACAACTGGATACTCCTTAATAGCACAATGAAATACCTAGATGGTATCTCCGATGGGCTAGGGTGTGTCTCTCAACATCGAAACCGATCAATGGTGGTGGTTTCCTCCAGAGATCCACAAAAAAGTAAAGTCGACTCTCTTCCTCCTCTGGGAACTCTCAACATCAAATCATAACAATGCATAATCAGGAATTAGGTCAAATTCCTCCCTTTATACCCTTCCCAATCTAATTCACCATTGACCTCACTTAAGCTAGGTGCTTTTCCTCCCAAGGTGAACAATTAATTAATTAAGTCCCCCTTTAGCACCTTTTCATTCTAATTCTTCGTTGACTTAGGCTTAAGTGACTTTCCCTAAGTTTTTTGGCTTAATTCATCGTTTAGCCATCAATACACCCTTATTTCTCCATCTTGTTCCCTGTTTGTGCCTGACTATAGTCTACAGGAACACATAGACTACTAAGTCACTCCCTGCTAGCCTACTCTTAGGAACGGGACATCACAGTTTTAATCTTTTGTAGATTCCTAACTCCTTTTAACTTTATTTTAACTTTAGTTGACCCCTTGCCCAACCTTAGGCACTAGTCTTAGTTGTCTTAGGAAAAGGGTTTTCCTTTGCATTAAACTATTACACTTTGCATTGTTTGTCTCTCATATAGGCTAGATTCCCCCAAACCATTAACTAATTAAAATCAACTCCTAGAATTTAACTCTTAATTTTACATAGTAACTAGAGTCTACCCCCCATGGCTTCCCTAGGAGTAAGCTTGGACGGAAGAGGTTCAAGTCAAGGTGACAGTGGGCTTTGAACCTGGGCATTGTGCCTCCAAGGACACACTAAGTGAGTTCGACTTAGCTCACCAAGTGTGTATAAGGACAGCAACAAGTTCCATTGTATATACCCTTCCACCTTTTTACTTTGCTGATGTAAATATTTTCCTGTAAATATATGATGTATTTAAAAAAAAAAAATCGTTATTGACCATTGACGGACTAATGTTCACAGTATAAAACAAAAGATAATTTAGAGTCCACATCCATAAAAGCACACTAAAAATAATGCCATTCTCCATTTTAACATCAGATCTCTCTCACCCCACAAGGAGAGTACTTGCTAAAAAAAATACTTACCTAGTTGTATAACCAATTGAATAAGAAACAAATACTCGCTGCAGGTAAAGATACAAAATTTCTTTTGGTCTTTGATCCACAATTGATACACCCACAATTCCGACTTCCAATATGAGTTCTAGATGTGTCATACTGGACTGTGTCCTGCTTTGTATCTGGAAAACTGACTCGACAGCATTTGCTGATTGTGCCTTTTCTTCAGAAGTATATATTTCCTTAGGATTTCTTTTGTCATCAAAGAACCTCACAACCTTGATATCTTGAACTTCAATAACACGAATCCAGACACCAGTAGTAACAGATTCATCTCGGGGATAAAAATCACCAACTTTATCAATGTCCACTGTCAAAACGCTAGATGCATCTGCACGCTCCACAAGGACATCAAGAAGGTGCTGACCATAAGGGTCCTCCCAAGCAAAATTTATAGTTGATAATGGTTTTAAGAGCTGCCATGCGCCATCATCAAGTCCAGACTGCCGATGCTTAATCAGCTTCATATTTGTACGGTTCTCTATCCTGTAAAATTAACAATCATATGAATCCTCAAGGAAAGATACTAAACAATTCGATGCATGAAGGAATCAAAAGTACCACAGTATATTCCTGAACAGTTATAGCATTACCTAAAAGGACCATTGTTTGATCCTAGACGAAACACAATCAAGAATCGTGATCCCTCCTCATAACCTCGAATTTCAGCTCTTATATATTGTCTCATACCATCTTCCTGCCGCATCACCACATTAATGGTATCCTCTTTGATAGCAAAAGAATAAGACCATTTTGTATTCTCCAATCGAACCTGAAAGGATTATTTTCAATATAACACTGAGAGATAGAGTAGAGCTCAGGCAAGATAGAATTTAGTGTTACAGAAAATGTGAAAGTAACATTTTCCATGATTATGGAAATTCAAAACAGAGTAATCATATCCCATTGCCCTTGTTTGATCTTCCATATCACTAACTAAATAATAAAAATAAAGTACAATTGTCTATAATTACAGTACTTCATTCCTTAGCAGCAGTAATGACAAAATATGGCATACAGAACAGAACGTACGCATGATGACAACTATTCTTTGGCAAATTACCTGTAACTTTTCTGTTTCCTCTGTATCAGCCATGCAGTATGCTACCCTCCAGTCTGATGCGTGAAGAGGTTTTGGTTGGTCATTGCTGTTCAGCTTGATATACAGACATTGGCCAGTTCTGTTTGTGAACGTCATGTAGGGATGAACACAAATAACCTGCCACGAACACCGATTAAACTATTAATGCCTCCAGGTAGTCCAGAGGGTGTAAAATAAACCTGTGTAATCTGAGCAGATACCTTTGTCGGGGCAGATTGATAGGGGCATGGTTTTGTTGAAACAAATAACCTTATAACATTGCCATTTCCGTCATGTGCTTTAAGATCTACTGAGCCATCCTGAAGGAAACACAGCAGATTTTCATTAGACAATAATTTAGGAAAGCTTAAAAGCAAGCATACATTAAATATGCAATACCATCATGACCTTACCAAATCACTAAGAGGAGAAAGTGCCATAGCATGACTAAAACAAAGTTTGCCAGAATCACTCAATGCAATTGAGAGCTCCATAGATTTAGGATCAAATGTTGAAATTATAGTGCAACCAGCCTGCAACTCATCCTGATTGATTTGTTCCAGAATCTTTTCATTACCGGTATTTATACTAGATTTTAATCTCCTTGTATGGTCCATACCAACAAGCCTAAGTTGCAATGGAGGACATCTGACACATTCTAGCCAATATGGTGTGTAGATTTTAAGAATCTTTGCAACTGTATCCTTCCCATCTTTATTGTGTTCAAGAATAACTTGAACCATCCTGCAACAGTCCACATCAGATATATCAAAACGAAATCAGATCATTCCTTCTTAATATGAACATGCTACTTTTATTCTACCATAATCGTCTTAGCTCCATCGTGCTTAGACCAATAAAGTTAACATACTTGACTGTCATTTGCTTAGAATTACTTCACCTAGTTTTGTTATGAAAGAACTATATTAATGATCTGTATATAGCAAGAAGCTGACCTGCCAGAGTATGAATTCTTCAATATCAGGTACTGAGCCAGATCCTTTGTAGGATGTGAAATCAGAGCAGCCTCCTTCAAAAACAGACAGGAATTCGTAAATACATTACTTTATCTCAGGAAAAAAAAAACCTTAAAAAACTATAAATTGAGGCGTTAAAATAAACAAGAAACAAAATCTGCTAAAAGCAACATACATGTATTGGCTGCCAGCCACCTTGTGGCATCAAAGAAAAATAAAGAGGGTTCCGAAGATCAGCAGAATAAACCTTAATTGTTTCTCCAGATTTGACCACCCCCCTATAGCGAACAGACAACTCACCCCCGGAAAGCTTTTCAAGAACAGAAAACTCAGAAGATACTGGAAGAAAGCTAATTAAAGTTAATGGAGCAGTAAGCACGAGTTTCCAGTCCCTTATGGGGTCCAAACGAACATCCTTTCCAATTTCAGTAGCCTTTACACTCAGGCAAAACCATAAACCATTCCTGTGAGTTGTTGCATTGGCCTCTTTTGCAGGGGAGTACACAAGTTCCTCAGTTTCCATGAGTGAAGAAACCAATATATCGGGCATACTCACATGCTTTGAAGCACTGTCATGTCTCCCTCTGTAATTCAATACATGGCTCCAAAGATATTCATCCACACCATTTAAATTGCATGGTTTAAATTTCAAAATATATTTTGGACCAAAGCGACGCAAACATGCTACAGGTAAAGAAGTTACATCTCCTGCCCTTAATATCCCTACAGAAAATGAGCGTCTATCGTCTCTGGATATATGCTGTCTTGTCCGTACCCATCGCCTTCGCCTGACAAAGAGCATGGGACCTTCAGGATCAAATGGAGGTGGCCACTTTAAATGCCGAAAATTAAATCCGTATGTCCAACCTTCAGGAGAAGATGAGCTTGTGTTATCAATATGCCAATCACTAGCCCACTCCCAGCTAGGTGGCAATTGAATTTCTGGGAAGTCCTGTATCATCTAAGACAAAAGTAAGCATGTACCAACAAAAAATTATCATCCTAGTCTTCTCACACAAAAAATCCAGAATAACCTTAGAGGTGTCTTTGCCTATTTAAGTTACATAGCTATTTCTGGGTCATTTTCAATACAAAGTTATACAGTTGGCCCTTCAATGGGAAAATAATAACTTCTTCAACTAATTGATGAGAAAGGACCTCTGTTATACAGAACTCTTTTACTGGGAAAGACACTACTTTTCTGAAGAAGGCAGATACAAGCTTGCAATTCCAAGACTAAGAGTCTCAGACACATATCAGCCTAAGAGAGAGCAGTATATGAAAAAGGAAAAAGAATCCCATCTTTATACCAATATTTTGAGTAAATGAAACAAAACAAAAATATTATGACATCCATGACGTATTTATGCATTTCAGATTTATGCCATAACAACTCCATCTTTTTCTTTCAACAAACACGGCCTTTTGTTGATCTCTTCCAGATATAAATTACTAATTATATTGACATTCTATGAAAATACATCAAAACAATTAATATATTTATAATTATAATCCATGCAAATTGAACAGCTATATTTTATTCTCAATTGTCAGCAAATCCTTCCCTTGCCCCCACTTCCCCTTCTCCAAAAAATAGAAAAAAAAAGAGGATTGCTGTATTTTCATGAGCCACACCTACCTCATACAATGTAAATTTAAAAAGTGACAAAAGGCTTCAGAAAGTAAGGAAATTCTACCTGGGAAGAGTAGGAGTCATCCCGCATACTCCAATGTCCTGGATCAGAAGGTGAAAGATGACCAGGGCAGCTGCTTCCCCAACCAAGTAAAGGATGATACTTCTCATTTTCAAAAATTTCATCCTGAGAAAAATTATCTGAAATTTGTTGCCCATGACCCTGACAATGGTCATTACTGTCCTCAAGTTGCAAGTTTGAAGACTCAGAGAAAAGACACAGCTCAATTGAAAAATCCGTTTGATTTAAGACAGAAACAAGAGATCTGATAATTACATATTTGTCACTTCCTTTGACAGATACTTCTCTGGCTATAGAGTCATGGCCCATTCTCCAGCATACTGCTGAAGCGGCGTAGTTCAAATTTACAGTGGTCCAAGGACCTTCTCTGGTAGGGCTAATTTGAATAACTCCAGGTTTTGTACCAAACAAAAGGTCTTTGGCATACATTTCATCAGTAAAAATAGATGAAATAAACATACCACATCTTATTTTCCCTTGATACATCCTGCTTTTGCTTTCCTGCAGAGGAAGGAGAAGTGATCAATAGCAAGCTGAAAATGACTGAGGATTAGAAAAATGACCTCAAAGTCAACAAATTTCAATAATAGAAATCAAATTGGACTCTAGATTCTAGATTGAGTATCATTTATAGAGATTTGCACTCAAGTAATAAATGAAAATATGAGAATACATCATTTCTGGCTTCTGTTGAGCAAAGTTGTCTCCAAGCCAAATCAAGTTCTTCCTTTGGAGCAGAAACATTTGATGTCTTCTTGCCCAAGTATATTGCACTTGTTAACGAGGTTGAATAGGAGCCAATATGTATGCCTGCTTACCATAAGGATTTATTTATAATTACAATGAGGCCTAACACAAGATCAGAGAACAGTGCAAAAAGTTAACTAACATAAAGTGTATCCACAAACAAGAAGTTTGATATCGAATGCCATCGACATACCTTTTTCCACATCAGTGACAATGATTTCAATCATGTGTGCTTCCTGTTAATTCAAAAGAGTTCATCTTTTTTAGCGAGAATGTGGATCGGCAAATTTTTGGAATTCAAAAACTTGAAATGATACATTGGTTCAGATCAAAAGGAATGCACACACATAAAAATGTATGAAAGAAAAACAATCTCACTTCAGTGGAAAACCTGCAACGACATGGAATTTTCTACAATTCACACTTTGTATTATTTTTACTTATAAGCAGTCCCCACCAATATGTATCAATTTCCATAAAATTGATGAAAGCGTTTCTTGTTAATCTTTTCCAATGACCAAGAATGGCCAATGAGACTGAGAGACAGATCAGCATGTAGGGAACACTAGGGGACTGTCTGAACTTTGAAGCATCTACTTGTAACACAATATGTAAGATAAATAGAAACATAGAACAGTGTAATCAGAAAAAAACATCTCACTATGATGAAAAATGGAAAAAAGGCCATATCCCCCACATCCACAATGCTTCGCTATGTGGGGCCTAGAAGTAACGATCTTCTCTCTTGGGAGGAGAGCCCTTTTGAGGTCTAATGGAATCCATATCCAGATGTTGGAATTATCAGTGTAATTTGTGCATGTCGCCACAACCCATTCATATGTATCATTATGTACTTTTTGTTATTGCACAATTTGTAGTTTGGGAAAAGCCCAACCCAATCCATGGATGTGTGACACAACTGGAAACAACTATCACTGTCACCTCAATAGATGTCCCCCTCATTTTAGCAAAGGATAAATCCAACACAAGGGAGGCTTCCTTGGTGACCCTAGGGGATGTTTCCAGGTTGAAGCCAAGGTGGGGCTTCTACCTAAGCAATAAAAACTGTGCCCACCTTGACTCTACCCTAGTCACATCATGCTTCCCCAAGTTGGAAACATGTGTGGGGCTTCTACCTAAGCATTAAAAACAGTGCCCACACATGCCCCTCCCTAGTTGGTATTTGTTATCAGTTATTCCTTCACGGGTCCCATCATTTTTTATGAGAGACGTTTCATTGTCCTTGAGATCCCTAGGCGAGCATCTAGAAGGTTAATGGTTTGGATTTTATCTTTTGCCAGCTACAAGCCTCTAGGCCTTCAACCCCTTCTTCCCATGAAGTGAGGGCCAACCCCTTCTTGGGTCGATACACCCGAAAAACTCAAAAGGTGAGGAGATGAAGGGATGAAGTGTGGAAAGTGGCAAGTATGGTCGGGAATGGCACGATGACTCATTAAAAGGACCTCCCAGTGGCATACCTATCCCTAAGGGTGACCCACTTACTAGGGTGCAATGTCAACCACCAAGGTGAAACAGAGCAAAGAGCATAATGTCCAAGCAAATGTCACATAATCAAAAGCAATAATGGATGTAACAAACTCAAATGCCTCAAATATTGAAATGACACTCACCATAATACCTGACTTGTACCTCATGGAGCAAGACCCAATGTCTTCCGGAGGCCAACTAATTTGGTGGATACCATCACGATCAACCTGGAGCGTGGTGGTGAGGTGAGTCTCCATCTGTGCAAGTGGAGATCGCTGGTCAAGTTATCTTTCGATACTCCATGTATGCAACCTCAGGGCCTCGAGACATCATCTCCTTAGCTATCCCAAAAAATGGGGATAACACCTCCCATACCTAAACTTGGAAAATTGCATAGGGTTTTTGAGCACTTGTTTAACTTGATGAGGTAGTTTTTGATGTACATGCTTAGATGGCTCTTATATTAAATGTGATTTTACTTGCCATGATGCTTTGACTTGAGATCCTTGGAGGGCATACGTGTCTGTCTTTGCAGCACCTTGACTGGTGGACGATTTGGAGGAGTAAGCCCAACTTGGGCCTTCATGGAAGCAAGAAGCCCACAAGTTGGATGCCATGACCCACACCTTGGGGAAGGATGGAAGATGAACGTTTCCTTTGGAGGCAAAGGAAGACTCCATGGAGGACATCACCTAGCCCCTACAAGCCCAATGATTTGCCTTTGGAGGCCAAAATGTCATTTGAGAGGGTTTGACATCACCCTAAGGCTAGGTTTTTGGTGGTGATGATGATGTTTGATGGACGTTTGGCACTTTTGACGAGGAGGATCCCTTGTACCTTGAAGAAAAGACCCCACACATGAAGGGAAGGCCTTTGGGGGCCCAACGATTTCATCCTCAACCTCATCGACTTAACCAAAGTGCCAAAACGTCACTCCTTGAGGAGATGACATCATGTTTTAGGGTTTACTTTATGTGTAAGTCAAATTTTATGTTGTAAAAGGGTAAAGTAATGAGGGTTGGCCTCCTTACTTTGTGGTTTACCCTAATTTATGTGGACAAACACTTTTTTAGGACTTTTGTATAAGTAAGGATCAATGACATTTCATTTTGAGATAACTCTCACTTGGGAGAAAGACTCCTTGGCTGAAATATGCGCCCCTCTTGGGAAATTTTATATATCTCTCTTGTGATGGTTTCTCTTTGCTATTGGATGGAGAAGTGATGCACTATCTCTCTTGCAGGCTAATTATTGCATTGTGATGGAATTTTGTTGGTTAAAAAGGAGTATATCTTGTTGATGCTTGCACTAGGTAAGGAATCTTTGCTTTCTTATTCGTTCTTTCTTAGTTGCAAGATTGATTTGCTAAGCTCTTGGGGAGTATAATGGAATACAACCCCACTAAGCCTATCATAATTGTCTTCGATAATTTTTCTACAAAGGGCTACCAGGAAGAGTAAAAGGGCTTACACCCTCCTAGTTTTTCCAAGCTAGTATTGCTTTCCTTAGGGAGAAAAAGGGCTTATACCCCTAAGGAAGTAGCATAACTAGCTCATTCATTAAAGGACTCCATAACCCAATAGTTTTAGGCACTAATCTCTTGCATTGAAGAAATAAAATCATTGCATTGGTATACGTGAAATTATGAGATATTGAAATTGTCTTAGTTAGAATCTTTTATATGTGCTTTAGGCTTGCTAAGTCCACTAAGGTGTCTTGATTGGTCAAGGATCTCTTGCTTCTGTTAAAAATTTGAGCTACAACAATTAGGGTTGCAGCAAATCACTCTTTAACACTTGTTTTACTCACTAATCTACCACTAAAGTTGGCTTACAAGTTGTCATTGTTAAACTACTTGATATTCGCTAATTATTGGACAAGTTGTTTGCTAACTTTTAGGGGTAGATCTTGCTTCTGTAGCATATGTTTGCTACAGCCATAAGGCTGTCATAATATCTCTGCAATAACATCATTTAACAGCCCTTAATTGTCACTCTTTATATCACTCGAGTTATAGTAGTCGTTACTAGATTTATCTCTTGCATCTTTACTTGACTTTTAGTGGCATATCTAGTAGTCTTAATTATCATTTACTTGCTGATTTATATCATTGTTAACTGCTGCTACATAGGACAGCAAGCTTCACTTGCTTGTCCATTGAATATCTTGGCTTGTATCTCTTCAATTTGTCATGTCTCGGGCAGGTCTAACACTTTGGTGCAAGTACTCAAGACCTTTGGCAACCTCACTCAACTACAAGACATCCTCTCAAGCCTCCCTTCATTTCCATCTTTCACCTATAGGGGGTTATCTTTCCACTACTCCATTTTCCATCTCTTTTCCCCCTAGGGTCACCGAGGACTCCCCCCTTGTGTAGGATTTCTCCTTCACTAAAGCGAGGGGAGGGTTTATGTAAGGTCACAGTGGGTAGACTCTCCTGTGGTTCTCGCCATCTTGTGGATTGGGTCGGGCTTTGCCCAACCTACAATTTGCGCGATAACATTTTGGCGTCGTTGCCAGGGAGGATTTTGAATCCTCTTTCATTCCCTAACGACACTTTGGAAAACTATCCCAAAGCCTTTCCCTAGTTCGCCTGGCAACTAAACTCGAGGGAAATTCCCTTTCCCTTTCCTTCCTTGATGAACTTTCTAGGTTCATCTAGCAACTCCACAACCCAAGAACCCACTTTTCCCTAACTACCCTTTCCATCTTCTAAACCATGGAGGTATATGATAAATACCTGCCAAAAGCATGGGATGATATCCCAAAATTCTATGGTAATCCATGTTCAATCGTTACACATGTTGTCGAGTTTTTCGAATATATTCATTGGTATCAAATAACCCGGAAAGATGCTTTGACGCAATCGTTCTTGTTATCCTTGAATGAGAAACAAGGAGATTTGATCAAGCATACTGGCATTCCGAAGGACTTAGTCATCTTTGTCCGAGAATTTCTCAAGCGTTATGGACCAAAGTCTCAACAATTTGAAGATACTATTCAAGACCTTGAGGATGTTTTTCAGGAAAGGATGCTTCCGTTGGAGTTAATTGAGCTTTTAAAAGATATTCCCTCTGAAGAACATCTCTACAGAGAGGAAGAATCCAAGGAAGTACAGGATCTTGACAAACATCACCTATTGAAGAACAAGTCTACAACGACGAGAAGAATGAGAGTTTTCCTTTTTGGAAAAAAAAAGTGCTCTGCATTAAGGATCAAGCCCCTTGTGATGAAGAGACGATGGGGGAGGGGGATATCATGAAGAGAAAGGAAAATTCCGATGAGGTGCGACATGCTCAGAAACCTCATGGGATATTGTTATCTTTTCTCCCACTTGATGAAGGTGAAGTTGTCCAGCCTTGCCTCCCCCCCGCACATGAAGTTGAAGAAGCAATTGGTCTCAACGATGAAGAATCTAAAGATCCAGTTGAAGCCGCCCTAATCTATGTCCTCCCTGCACACGAAGAAAAAGAGATGGTCGTTTTTGGTCATGTTGATGGTCTTATGAAAGAACCCTTGGATATTGTTGATGAGCATATCGACACTTTCATACAAATTGGGAGACGTAGATGGGATATGGGATTCACTTTTGATAGAGATCCCATTTACGACATTAAGGGTGGTTCTCAAGAAAAGAGGGATGAGTTGTCATATTCAGAAAACTGGTCTTCATGGCGTATATGATTCAGACGCTTGGCAGCCTGATGATCATATGGTCATAGATTTACTCCATCCAGGACTTGTCACCATAAACTCGTGATGGTTTTCAGTCATCCCTTGGGAGTTGTGATTCATATCCTTTTGAGGATTTGGATTTGTTCTATGAAGATTCCCAACCACCTTTGTACTCAAATTTTGACATATACAAGGACATGGTCATCCTAGAGAAGTCGAAGACTCACGTCACAGGGAAACAATATTTTCATCCTAAGGCATTTTGGAGGATATGTAGATGAAAGGGAAACAGTCTTTCAGTAGCAGGAAGATTTCTTTCTCCGAACATGAGGTTGTCCCTTACCTTTTATCTCCTTCTCAGGGAAGCCATATAGTCTTCGTTCGATCTCTTATCTGCTTTTAGTCTTCAGGAAGCAGTGATGTGCTAAAGGAAGACGAAGACGAAGACGAGTCGTCGTCTATGTATGGTATCCCTCTTCAAGGATGGATTGATCGAACTTGTGGCTATCATTTAAAGCAAGATTTCCTAGATGATCGGTTTCTCTTTCCAGCAAGATCTCCTCCCTCCCACCAATCTCCATGAGTTTCATTTCATGATTGATTATATGTCAGTTTATGCTCAAGGTCATTTTGTGCTTAACTTATCTTTGTTGTATTACATGATTAAGCACAGGGGGAGATGACTTCACCTGACATTGCAGGACCTAATCTTCAAGGCCCCAAGTAAGTAGGTAGGCCATCTTGCTTTCTTGCATTTTGCATCTTGATTTCTCATGGTAGTTTAGCTGCATTTTTATTTTCCTCTACGTGCATTTTTTTTTAATTTTACATGCTTCTCTCCTATCATATTATATGAAAAATGAAAAATTTTATTTTCTAGATTAGTTGTTACTTTTGAGATTTTGATTTATATGGACAAAGGGTGATAGACCCACCCTAGATTTTACATTTGTATGTTTCAATGTAGGCACAGGTCTGACTAGGAGATGTTAAGGTTCTCATGCACTCTACATCGAATACATGTCCCCAAGTAGGAGCCAGATGTTATCCACAATTTCCAGGGATAACTAAGGAGATGATGTCTCGAGGCCCTCAGGTTGCAGACATGGAGTACTGAGAAGCATATGACTGACAGCATCCACATGCACATACAGAGACCCGCTTCACCACCACATCTCATGGATTCGTGACAATGGCATCAACCACTTCAGCTTGCTTCTGGAAAACAATGGGTCTTGCTCCATGAGGTACAATTCAGGTATTTTGGTAAGTATCACTTTAATATTTCAGGCATTTGAGTATGTTGCATTTAAAGTTGTTTTTGATTATAGAGCATTTGCTTGGAAGTTATGCTCTTTTCCCTGTTTCACCTTGGTGGTTAACATTGCACCCTAGTAAGTGGTCACCCTGTTGACCGCCTATCCAACACAGGGGTCAACTCCATGTGCCATGAAGAGATGCATCATCAGATGCTCATTAGTCGAATACTATTTGGTTCTACAGGGCATGTTTGGCCCCAGCACTTCTTTTTGTAACTGGAATTTCTGCACCCCTACATGGGTCAATAATGTAATAGGCCCACATGAGTCATAGTTAGGTCAGTTACCTTGGGATCGTTTCATTGGGAGAGTTCCCTTTCACTGAGGGTTTTTTATCCTCAGGTTATCAATTGGGCTTTTCAGCCTTATTGATTTCTCTTGAGTTTTTCCCTCACACTTAAGTGGTGAAGGGCGTTCTAATGGGCTTATCTTCTAGTAACTATTGTTTAGGGATGATGTAAATGACCATGCAAGACATCTTAGAAAGTTTCACGGAATTCTGATGAGTCTAGATTAGTTTTTTTTAATTAATTAATTTTTAATTAAATTTCCCCAAGTTTGGAGGTTTAATTATTTAATTAATTAATTATTTTTGAGCAAAAATTGTAAAAACTAGGTCCTTAGACTTTTGATAGGGGTATTTGTGCTCAAAAGAAATGGAATGAGACCCCCCTACATCCTTGGACCAAGTTTCAGCTCAGTCGGACAACTTTTGCTATGGCTTTGTCCATCTGGAGTGTCAGTAAGTCAAAAACAGCAATTTTAATTGCTAAGTCTTGACATAGCGAAAATGTAAAAATTATAATAATGAGTTAAAAAGATGGTAAAAGGTGGATAAATATTGAGAGAGGTTACCTAGCCATTTCCTAACCCACCCAACTTGTTCTAACCTATTTCTAGCCCCTCACCCACCTCACTCACTCAACCCTCACGCCCCCTAGGAGAAGTGACGCCCGCCCTAGCTAGCAAAACGTTGTAACTTGAAGTTGGATATGTGGGGGGGGGGCTCTCACATGTGGCACGCTTCTCCTAGGACTCCACGTCACCTCCTAGCTTGTCTCCACTCCCTTTCCTCCATCCATTCCCCTCCACTCCTTTCCTCTCCCCCAAGTGGTGTGCCCTCCTATGAGAGTTAGTCCCCCCTCACTTGGGAAAATTCTAGAAAATATTTTGGGCCCCCTTCTCTCACCTGGCACACTTCCCTAGCCTCCCACTACCCTCTTTGCTTGCTCCCAACACTCCCACACCCATCCACCTCATGGATCCATGATCCAAACCCTAGATGGTGCGCCCTACCCTTGGGATCTCATCTTTTGCTTGATGGTGGACACTTGGCATTGATCCAAGAGGGGTGAGTTTGCCTCTCCAAGTATAAATAGATCCATTTTCTCATTCTCTTCTCACCATATCTTGAGCTATTGTTATGCTACTTGATTTT
>JASDQU010589472.1:21705-34883 GCA_032191745.1 Picea mariana | reverse complement strand
AGTAGTTGACACATGATTGGAACATACTTGGTACATGGTTGGATGCACTTGTTTATGGTACAGGTTGATTACAGGTTGGTGCATGGTTGATGCACTTGTTTATGGTACAGGTTACTTATAGGTTGAGGTACAGGTTGATGCATGGTTGATGCATGGTTCAGATTTATTGGTGTAGGTTTACAACGGTATATCTCATAGTGATAGTGTGACAGTGGTTCCATCATTCTACTTCTACTTCAAGGTGGCAGGACGGGGCAAGGACAGGTGGTTGTAACCACCTTCCGGTTGTAGCCGAAGAACATTGGGGGTTGTAGCCAGAGATTTGGGGAGTTGGAGCTTCCCTCAGGTTGTAGCCTGAGAAACTAGGGGGTTGGAGCCTCCTTCCAATTGCAGCTGGAAAACAAAGGAAGTTGGTGCTTCCAATGAATGTAATTCTTTAAGACATATAAGAAAAAGCATTCTGTGGTTTTCTCCCGATTTGGGTTTCAATGTAAAACACTGGTGTACTATGTATGTGTGTGATTGTTTATTTATTACTGCTCATTATTGGATAATAATTCTACATTGATATAACATTTGAAGAAAAAGGATTATAATTACGCTATTACTGATTCACCCCCCGCTCAGTAATCCAACACCATTGACAAGTTACCTATCTTTCAAGGGAACAATGCTATAAGTGCCAAGGCTCACATCTCAAGTTTTCACATGTGTGTTGAGAAATATTGTAGAGGTCATAATGAAGAAGATGTAAAAATGACCCTGTTTGTGTATTCTTTAAAAGGAGATGTTGCCGAATGGTTCACAAATTTTGCTCAACATAAGTTCAGCACCCTTGATTCAATTTTGGATGAATTTAGAAAGAGATGGAGTGATCAAAAGGAACATAGATTTCATCTTGCTTCTCTTACAACTAGCCATAAAAAGGAAAATGAAACAGTGGTAGAATTTAACACTAAGTTCAACAGCTTGGTGAAGAGCCTACATAATGATATTAAGCCCTCTAATACTACAATCTTGATTTACTATATAGAGGCATTTGAAGGTGAGATGAGGTATGCCTTAAGGGATACGGATCCTCGAACTTTGGAAGCATCCCAAGAAACAACTGTAAGGATTGAGCAGAACATGCTCGAGGCTAGGAAGTCCAACAATCCTAGTTTCACAAGAGGTTCTTCTTCAAAGGTTAATGAAGAAAAGAAGAAGGATGAGGGTCAAGGATCATCTAGTGATGGAATTAAAGAATTGACTCAGTTAATTAAACAAATGGAAGTAAACCATACCAATCAGATTAATGCTTTACAGAATAGATTGATCACTATAGAGAGGTCCAAAAATAATAGACAACAGCATAAGCCAAATGATAAGTGGCCAAGAAGACCTCCCCAAAATGATCAAAGGCCACCTAATCCTTTTGAATCCACCAACTTGGTAAATCTTCTCTCTATACCTTATTGTAGGCCTTGTGGTGAATTTCATGAGGAGTCAACTTGTTTAGTTTTCCTTGAAGAATGTGATAATGATTATGGAAACCAAGGAAACGAACAAATAAACATATGTGGTGAAAGGTACTATGGAAGCGGACATGATTGAATGGATTTTGAGGATCGTTGAAGTAGTGGAAACTTCATGAACAACAATGTTGATAAAGCAACAGAAAAAGATGGGCCCAAGCCCACACCTCAACAGGTTGCAGAAATGGCTAAGTATAGAGGCATTACATACAAAAGGAATGGAAATAAGAATCAAGATAAAGGTCAAACTAATATTCCCAAGGTATCTCCTTCTAAGTCAAATGTGCCTATTAATACAGACTTAAATATTGACTTAGGTGGATGGTTGAATAATGCAAAGATGTTAGTGCTAGTATCAGAGATTATGAAGATCCCTTTTCAAAGGGAGAAGCTACTTAAACCCATAGATGATCCTCCTAAGAGTTTTGTTGAGAAACAACCAACCGTGGCTTACCAGGATGCACCAGTAATTCTATAGAATTGGGATAGGGGAAATGAGAAGAATTTACCCTTCTACCTTTCTTTACTTGTGAACGACAAAGTGTTACACAATTGCATGCTAGATTCAGGGGCAATCTCAAATGTTATGACTAAGAAAGTGATGCAACAACTAAACTTAAGAATATCCAAACCTTACCATAACATTTGCGCCATAGACAGTAAAACGATTGAAGTGCATGGGTTGATTAAAGGTTTGCAAGTACACTTAGCAGCATTTCCAGATATTATGTTTGAGATGGACATTGTGGTAATTGATGCTCCAGATGCTTGGGGAATGTTGTTGAATAGAAAGGCAGCAGCAAACTTGGGTGGTAACCTATAAATGGATTTATCTTATGCCACCCTTCCTACTCCTGATGGGAACACTTTCAAGCTGAATAGGGAAGTGTTTAGAAGGTATCACGTTGAAGATCCTAAGAACCCCAAAGACGAGTTAAAGTTTACTGATGAGGGTCCTTGAGGATTTTGTATAGGGGTGTGAATACTCAAAAAAAATGGCTTGTGACCCCCTACACCTTTGGACCAAATTTCAGCTCAATAGACAAGTTTTGCTAGGTCATTGTCCATGAGGAGTCCAAGTCAGTCAAAAATCAGCAAATAATTGGCTAAGGTGAAAAAGCTAAAAATTGTAAAAGTGTCTTAAGTCAAAAAAGAAGTGGGTGTTACCATGCAATCTGTACTTGCCCAAAGCCTAAGGCAAGTGATGCAAGATTGGCGTATGAAATATCCCTGATCCAGCTGATTCGGATATCTGCTATGACATTCCTAGTGGCCTCTTGGACAAGGCATCTGCTACGACATTCCCCTTTCCCTTGACATACTCGATGTCAAAGTCAAAGGCTTGGATCTTTGAGACCCACTTCTGTTGTCTCTCATTGAGGTCCTTCTGATCCAGGAAATACTTGAGACTGTTGTGATAAGTCTTCACTACAAATCTGCTACCTGCCAGATACTGCCTAAATTTGGTTAAGGCATGCATGATTGCTAGCATTTCCTTGTCGCAAATAGAATGGGGTCTCTTTGACTCGTTGAGCTTTCTGCTCTCAAACACAATGGGGTGGCCTCGCTGCATCAAAATTGCTCCAATCCCCACCCTTGATGCATCGCACTCTAAGACGAATCGCTGTGAGAAATTCGGAAGGGCTAGAACAGGGCATGTGCTCATAACCTCCTTCATTTTCTCAAATGTTTGTTGTGCCTCCTCTATCCACTGAAAGGTGCCCTTCTTGGTCAAATCTTTGAGCGGTGCTCCCAACTATGAAAAGCCTCTGACGAACCGCCTGTAGTAACTGCCTAACCCAAAGAATCATCTCAGCTCCGTGAGGCTCTTGGGTGTTGGCCAATCCGAAATAGCCCTGATCTTCTCCTGATGACCCTGTACTCCCTGTTCACTGATGGCATGCCCCAAGTACAGTAGTTCTCTCATGCCAAACTCACATTTGGACTCCTTGGCATATAATGACTATGCATGCATAATGTCCAAGACCTCCTCCAAATGTACCAGATACTCATCCCATGTCCTACAGTAGATCAATATATCATCGAAGAATACCAGAAGGTATTTCCTCAACTGCCCTCTGAAGATGTGGTTCATGCAACACTGGAAAGTGGCAGGTGCGTTGGTCAATCCAAACTACATGACCAAGAACTCAAAGTGTCTGAAATGGCATCTGAACATTGTCTTCTCATGACCTATTTGTTGTTGTTATAAAAGTAAGCTACAGCCATCTATTGTAGCACTAAAAGCACCTAAAAGCAATTGAAAAGTTGATTAATACACTGCCTTATTTGCTTCTGACAAATGCTAGTACTTTGGTATTGATGAGTAATTATTCTTGGTCACTTTGAAGCCATTTTAAAGGCATTTATTGTGAAGCTATTGTCTTATAAACATTGTTACTATAAAATTATGTTTGCTTCATCATATAGCAACTATTGATTTTATTGATAAAGTCCATGGTTTTATGAAGTACTAACAGCAAGTTGCACTTACAAAAGATATATTCTCTCATTGCTTTGTTCTGGGCAATTACATCTTAATACTTCACTACTTCATTGGTTAAAACCCTGGAACTTTTTGATCATTGTGACTTGTGAGAGGGGATATTTTCATATACACTTTAATCGTTGCCTTCTCAAACCCCCAAGTCACCGGGGACGTCTCCCCTGGGCCATCAACCCTAAATAGAAAGAGGTATCCTGTTGAGGTGACAGTGATAGGATAACCTCTTGTTACACCAATTTGTCTTCCTTTAACCTTTTCCCTTGGAATAAGTACAAATTGTGCAATAACAGGGCCTAAGTTCTCTTACTTTCTAGCAATTACCTCTAGGACTTGGATGTTTGAGGCCTTGGGTTACCAACACCTCTCTCTTTCTCTCCATCTCCTTTGACTAAGTATTATCATTGCTATTTCACTCTAAGAGTTGTTGTTGCTATCATTGACTCCATTACCCTAGAAGGCACTAGTCTAGCCACCATTAGTGATTGATTGATCAAACCACTTTCAAACAATCTTCTTTGGAATATCCACTAAACTCCTACTAACCTTAGATTAGCCTAATTCATTAACCAACTTGTTGTTTGCAAAAGATTGCTACAGCCATCTAACAGCAGCAAATTAACCCTAAAAGTGACACTTTATGCTAGCTAGATATTGCTAAAACTGCTTGTGACTATCGAATATCAATTTTCCAAGTTAAAACTATTATTTCAAGTCTTTTCTCAAGCATTTTGAAGCACAATTATTGTGGTTGTTACAAATTTATCAATGTTGTTATAAATTGTTATACTACTGCAATTTCATATCAGCTAGTCTATTTTTTAAGAGTTCATTGTCTTATGAAGCATTGATATCATTTTGGTACTTGGAAAGTACCATTTTTTCTCTTTATTGTCTTCTTCTGGGCAGGTACACAACATTTCTCTTTTGCTTCATTTCTAACAAGACATAAAGAACCTTTTGACTTGAGTGACCTATGAGAGGGAAGGGACTTCCTTGTACCATTTTCCTTAGCCTTCTCAAATCCTCAGGTCACTGGGGACGTCTCCCCTGGGGTTCTGTGACATACTCCTAAATAGAAAGGGGTTTCCTATTAAGGTGACAGTGATAGGTCACTCCTAGTTACACCAATTTTGTATCCACTTGCCTTGGGCTTGGGCAAGTACAAATTGTATGATAATAGTTCCTTCTTTGGATTTTAACTCTTGCCAGCTACTTTTACCCCCTGGGCCTTTAGCCCCTTCTTCGCACAAGGCAAGGTACAACCCTTCCTAGTGTGGCAAACCCAATGCCCAAACAAAGGTAGGGGAAAATGAGAGGAATAAAGATGGAAAGTCGTAAGTAAGGAGGGAACGGACGATGACCTTTCATAGACCCACCCAGTGGCAACCCAGCCTAAAGGGAGATCAACTTACTAGGGCATCATGTCACCCTTCCAGGTATGAACAAGTCTAAGAGCATAATTTCCAAGCAAACATTATGAAATGAAGGAGAATTCAATGCAACATGTTCAAGAGATTCAAGAATCAGAGTGACACATACCATGATACCTGGACTCATTACCTCATGCAGCTAAACTTACTGCTACTTCAGAACGAGGCTGGTGGGATGGACATTGTTGTTGTCGATAAATAGGCTGCATTGAAGGAAAGAGGGGCCATGCTTAAGTTTTTTGGCTCTTGTCACTCCATGTCTAGGACCTGTGGGCCTCAAGACATGATCTCCTTAGTTATTCCTAGGGTAGGGGACACCAGTGGGGACATGTTTTCTAATGTATTTCCTAAGTTGGAAAAGTAAAATCCACTTAGAAGAAACCCCCATGACAAGTCAAAAGGGGTTTCCCCCCCTCACATCTCACCCCTCAAACCTAACTCACTCCAAAACCCTAAAAGTGTGCCCCCTTGACTTGTTCTCTCTCTCTTGGATGGGTGACACTTGTAACTCATCCAAGAGGGGTCTCTCCTCTTTCCCTCCTTTAAAAGGAAGCCCCTTCTCCTCATTTTGAGAATGAGTTTTCACGGCAACTCTAATATGCCAAAATCTCTCCCCACTTTCTCTCATTCTCTCTCATTTTTCTTTTGTAATTTTGGTGCCATTTGGTAACCTTTGTTGGAGCAATAAAGTGAAGCTTTGGAGGATCTCTTGATGTTCTTTGGTGCTTTCATGGTATATTCTTGGTTCTATTGGCTACTCTTGTGTGATATTTGCTCTTGGTGAGATAAAATTGTAGGTTTTGTTATTCTTGCTTCAAATTGTTTTACTTGAAGAACCCTAAGCAAAGTATTTTGTTAGGGATAAATCTGTAGTAGTATTTCTATAGATTTATGTGATTTGTTTTTATTAGAGTTTACAAAGTATTTTGTAGGTCTCTTAAAAGATCTCACCTTCTTGCCTCATTGTGTAGTAAGGGTTTACAGATTTGCAGGTTGTCAAAGCTTGGAGGCGGAACTCCAAAGACTTCATTTTGCTTCAATCAATTTTCTATTTTAATTTCAACCATTTATTTCTTTATTTTCTGAACATATAATCATCATAATATTTCTAAAAATTCCAATTTTCAAGTTCAGATTTTTTCTGTAAAAAATTATGTACATATGCTAACATACATATTTTGGTGATTTTTAGCATTTTCCAGCAAGTTTTCTTTGTTGTTTTATGTAGGTTTTCACCACAAAAAGAGGATGTGATGCCCAAAATTGGCAACTAGAGGCTCAAGAGAAAATCAATAAGCTTTGGTGCAAAGCTCCCCTCTCTCTCTCACTTTCTAAAGTTATTGTAAGCAACCCAAGAAAGTCTCTTGGACTTGCACTTTCTATTTCTTTCCAAGTTTAATCTGTAAATAATTGTAATAACTTTTTCCCACACCTTGCATTGTGTTGGCTCTATCATCCCTGCAAAATCGTGCCATCTAGGATTAAAAATAATTTTTTGATTTTTGCTTTAGTTAATTTTGTCCACCTTTCTCACAAAATTGGAAGGCTTTGTCCTCCACCTTGTGCCAAAGTTGTGTGGTTAATTTGTTTCAGTTATTTATTTTAAAGTACTTAATTTTTGTTTGCCCACACCTTGCATGTGAGTGTCTATGCCATCTTGCAATATCGTGTTGGCTAGTGTATAAAAAAAAAATTTGTTGCAAAGTAGAAAAAAAATTACCCCACCTTTGCCCTGTATTCTCTCCCCTTGCCACTTTGTAGATCTTGGGTAATAAGAAAGGGCAAAGGATTGAGTGGTTAGTCTAATTAGGCACGCATTCTCCATTATTGTTTGGCCACTAAAATAAGGTGACTTGTAGAGGCTAGAAAGGGTTGAATCCGATGACAGTTTCACAGTACTAAGCGTCCTCCTTGTTGAGCATCCAAGCACTTTGGACTTGACTGTGGAGCTAAGGGAGAACATTGTTGTTCTCTGGTTGAGCACCCAGCAGGATAAGGACTTTAGGCTTGCAACTCCTCACATCTCAACCCCTAAGTTAAAGAGAAACTTAAAATTAACTAAAAGCAACCTACACAATTGCACAACATTTACATTTCCTTGCAATTTATTTTCAAGTATTTACATTCCATTCATTTTTATGCAAGCTATTTTCATGTGTAAATATTTATATTGATTTAATTATAAGCATTATTTATTGCTTCATTGTTTTAAAGTAGTTGTATAAAGTTATTTTTTAATTCATTATGTAGATAGTTCTTAATTTTCTTTATTCTTGTAAACTTATCATTCTTTTATATATATTGGAATAAGTGGAATCTTTAGGCACTAGCCTAATTGTGGCTTAATAAATAAATGTTTGCTTGTCATTGAAAGATTGATAATTGCATTGGTTGTTGGTCATTGGGTTGTGTAACACTAATCAACAATTTAATTAACTCCTATAATTTTAAATAAAACCTTCACATTGTTTAATAGGGTCTACCCCCCTTGGTTTCCCTAGGAATGAGCCTAGATGGAAGGAGTCCAGATTGAGGTGACAGTGAGTCTGGATTCAGGTTTGTGCCTCCAAGGACACACCAAGTGGGTTGGAGACTTCTCCACATTTGTAGGTGTGTATTAGGACCGCAACAACACCATAAGCATTAATTCTAGTATATTTTTGGGGTTATAAGAGGGAAAGTAAAGGCAGCCTGTGAAATGGATATCTTCAATTTCTATTATAATATATAAACAAAATGAATAAATTCATTCACAACACATCAACATTCCAAGAAATGAAGGAGGGTGTCCCAATCCATTATATTTCTGTTTTTTTGTTGGTCCTTCTCAAATCACTGGTTTCTAAAACTGCTCAACAGCAACATAAATGTTCAATTTTGTTTAGTTAAACCATTAAAACTGCATATTTCGCAATGATAACTCCTAATTAACAAGATTGCACATACCACTGCATCCACCTTAAAGTAAAATACTTCATTCCAGCACACCCTAACACTTCCCGTCGGTGAATCTGGCTCACCGTTCATACAACGAGTTCGTGCACTTTGCACCTGTGGTTGAACTTCCTCAGACATTAGCTGCTGAGGGACAACACGAACAGCTACCATATACTGAAGAGCACCAATGCCTTCACATTTAGGTAACTACATTTCCAATAAGCAAAAATCAGCTTAGAGACTAACTGTAAATAGAAATGGCAATCTTACAGTTTAAGTGTAACTGCACTAATTAGTCATGTTTTCCCAAATTAATCTACGTACCTTTGCATCACTGATCACTATAGCCACACGTTTTGATAGTGATCTTCTTATGTTACCCATCAAGTGTGTGTCACAAATGCTGTTAGATGCAGGTACCATGACAGTAATCACATCTCCAGGTGGCAAGCTATTAACTTCTGGCTGCCCATCAAACCCAACGGTGCGGAGAAATATATCTTGACCTAGCTTGTTTTGTGGAATAATATAGCAGGTCTCTTTATCCAGAACAGACTTCTTAATAGTTGTTAAATTCGAGTCCTGCAAACTCAATATTGTTTAGTGCGAGAGAAATTTTATAGAAGCAATCAAGTTGCAAACTAAAAGAAAAGTAGGCAACAAAATGTAAAAACACAGCAGAATTGCATTGCAGCAAGAACAAAATATTGATACAGATTTAATGAGGTAAACGCTGATCTTATCTAGTAAAAGGTTATTACTGATATCACTTTTAAATAGGCCAGTAGAAGTGTAGGTTTTACTTCATACAGGTTAGGATAATTGTCTAGAAAGTGCAGATCTTGATACTTGTAATGTCAAAGAAGATAAAGTAAGTCCTATATTTCCATTTAACTTTCCTAATAGAAAGCGCTATGTATTGCTTTGTATATTGTGAAACATCATACCTGTTACAACAACATGACTAATTATTAATTTTGTATTCAGTTCACCAAGTAGAGAATGATTGACATGATAATGTCATTTCAGCAAGTTTAGGCATATATGCTTTTAATTGCAGGGAAAGAAAAGAAGAGTACATTATCTTTAAGACAAGAAACATAGAGGATAATGTCAACGGAAGACAAAATCAAAGCAAAGAACAATTCATTTTGCTTGAGTTGGCAATATAGATTGACAGTTGACTTCTATATCACCAAGAAGGGGCCAAAACCATAGGCAATGGTGTCAACTGTTGAGATTTGGGTACCTTGGAAAGTGGTCTCCTTGTGTTTGTGAGTCTCTAAACACAAAGGGGGAACTTTTTGACCTTCACCACTTTACTTTATATTATAAAGTCACTTTGACTTTATAACATCATTAATGACGAAGTACTTTAAGTTATAAAGTCACTTTGATTTTATACTGTCATTAAGATTTTATAATGTCATTAATGAAGGAAAAGTGGCTTAGGAGACTTAAGTCATGTTTGAGATTTAATCTCAACCATTGATTGGAGGTTTGGCCTAAGCTCTAATCTTGGCCATTGGTTTTCTAGGTTAGCCTAAGGATGAGAAGGTTGGTGCAGTTGATTGGTTAAAAGCGTGCTAGATCGTGCTAGGAGATTGGGGGGTGCATCCATTGAAGTGGGGGCACTATTCTTTGAGGCATGAGCAAGGGCACAAAGATTTAGATCAAACAAGGGCACAGCACCAAGTCTAGTAGGCAAGCAAGAGCAAGGGCGCAAGTCCCAAGAGGGGGCGCACTTCGTCAAAGGATCTTCAAGGCCAAGATCAAGTGGAGTTGGCCATTTGTATCAGGTTCCTTTGTATTTGCTCTTGTTGTACTTTTGCATGAGATCTCCGTAATGAAATTTTTCATTCGATTGGTTTTCCCCATGGGGGTTTTCCAGGGTCATATTGACCAAATACACTTGTGTTAAATTGTCATAGTTTGCTTATTTACTTTCAGCATAGTAGGTGTTAAAGGTATTAGAGGGTATTTTCTGTTTTGGAGTATAATGAATGCGCTAATAATGGACAGCGAAACTTCCTATTAAAACCCATTCAGAGAGAAGCTTCAAAGGGGCATTAAATCACTTCCTACTTGGCAGATTTTAATGGCATAAAGTGTTGATGATTACAGTTGTGTGAGACACCCTCCAGGACACAAACTGAGTGAGTCAGCCTGTGAGGATGTTATGAACATAAATATACATATAAATAGATATTCATAACATAATAATTAATTAATAAATAATAACTATTAATAATGAAAGGACATGTCTCAAATGACATGACTATTGGTTAAGGGCACCCCTGCGTGGGTATATAAACAAGCCCTTATTCTCAATTGTATCTCGTCTAATCTATTCATATTTTATACATTATTCCTACATAGATTATTATGTTATATTTCAAGTATTTTGGATAATTCTTGTGTGAGTGAACTTTGTTCGTCCCATTTGGTATCAGAGCAAATCTGATCCCAGCCTTTGGCTACCAGACCTGTGGTCGAAATTTTGTTTCCCTTGGCCACTCAACTTTCCAGAGTTCCTGAAACTCCAAGTCATTGACCACCCTAGGCATTTTGCCATTTAAAAATAATAATAATAATAATAAAAAGCAGAAATTCCTGTGAAGAACTAGATCATTCACTGCAATTTCAGAAAGATATCAGTCTGCTGCCAATATTTTTAAGCATATAACCAACTAAAAAAAAAAATCAGTAATAAAAATTCCACTCCAAAATTGAAGGAAGATCAGAAACAGAAAATCAAAAGTAATAAAAATAAAATGGTTCAGAATTGTTAAAATTGTACAGAGCTGTACAGTCGGATTCAATTCAATATATCGTGCAGCCACCAAAAGAATTACCGCAGCCATACAAAATTGCAGTTAATTGCCTTCCCCTTGGCCAGTGACCACGACCCTTGGCCATTTAGAACTCAAAACCCGTTGAAGAAATCAAAATTTCTAAGTCATTCCATTGCAAAATTCGAAGAAAACCAGCCATAAAAAAATAAAATAAAAAATCAAAGTCTTGAACTAGATTTTCCATACAATTAATTACATCCACCATTTCTGTGTGTCGTACATTCCAGCCACCTCTACAATCGCTGCAATAGCATTATTCCATACAACTGCTAGCACACCGTACATTACACCACCAATTAATAAGTCGTACACCCATCGTACACAGCGTGAACTATCCCTACGGTTCTTGCACAACACATCCACCAATTGTTCATACGTTGCTCTTCCGCTGTGCCATCCGTCGTATTTCTCGTACCTGTTATCGCACAATTTGTAGCTAGGAAGAAAGGCTATAAAGTAGAAAGCCAAACTGGCGTAACAGGAACCTATCCCACCCAATGTCACCACGATGGGATAGTTCTTTCTCTTTAGGGAGGTGAGGCCCAGGGGAGACGTCCCCGGTGACCTAGGGCTTTGAAGAGGCTAAAAAATAATCAGACAATGACAATTTTCCCCCTTCACAGATCACCACCAAAACAGATAGTCCGGCTTATAGCCAACAAAGATAACCAAGTAGAATCCCTGCTCGAGAACAAAGCAACAATAAACTGATAAATGCAAGCTTTGGTTAGTACTTCATATATATCAACGACTATCTGGTATTCAATATAAGCAATTTGAATATAAATATTGACGGAGTCAATGTTTATCAATAACAATAAAGATCATGTCACTTCATCAATAATTATTAAAATGATGAGGCATTCAATGTAATAAACCAACACTTCAATTTACTTATGCCTAAATCACCATTCAATTGCTCAAAAGACAAAACGTTGCTGCATCAATGATATAATACCAAAGAGTGACGTCAGCATTTAGGGTTAGTAGGGTTAGCTAGAGCTAGGGTTAGTGTAGTTAGGATTTAAAATTCAACGGGTTTTGAGAGTTGTTTTGATCAATTTCACTTCAACGCTGGAGGTCTTAGGATCAGTGCCTTCTAGGGTAAAATGGAGTCAAATTGAAGGAGGACGCAAGGGTTGAAGGAGGATGGCTAAGGACTGGAGGGAAGAGTTCTGAAGTGCTGCTATGGCAGGGCCTCAGACACAAAACCCTAGGGGAGAGAGGCTCACTCCGATGTTGCTATGGCAAGGCCTCGTGCTCCTCCTCCTTCCTTAGATGGAAAAAATGGCTAGCCTGAAAAATAAAGTCAAGACAAGAGAGTCAAATGAGGGAGAATGTTGCTATAGCAAGGCTCTATCAGCAAACCCTAGAAAGAGTATGGCCCTAGTGTAGTAGACCTAAGCCAGGGACGTCTCACTCTTCTTGGCTTTCAAATGGTACGGCTAGCAAAGAGGAAGAAGAAATAGGAGTGTAGCTACGGCTAGGCTCTTTCTTCCTTCTTCAACGGCTGAAAGTTTCTCTATCAGGACACATGAGACAAGGACCTACTTGTGTGCTTGTCACCTAGGGTTTTGATTCAGCAAAATAATAAATAGATGCAAGAAATTAAACTACAACCGTTCATTCAAGAAGTTTTGCAGAAAAATACTTACAATTCATCAAGAAATAACCATGCAAACCCTAGTTGTAACACCTTCCTTCAAGAGAAACACCATAAAATACCAAAAATGTCTTCCTTCAACAAGTGTGCCTTACTTAATCAGCCAAAGACCCAAGATAGGGCACAAATTTCAGACCTCCTTATGGAGTGAATGAGTGATGATGATAAAATGAGGATCAAAATCCTCAATATATACTGTATCAATGACCTAATTTACTTTTTAGGTCATAAAAAGGCCGACAAGGCCATAATATCAAAATTATACTGTTTTTA
>JASDQU010589471.1:10672-34818 GCA_032191745.1 Picea mariana | reverse complement strand
CTTAGAGTGTGATGATCACTAATAGTATGAGTTAAGTATGAGATCATTTATTGCCCTTCCAAAAAGGCTCAGGGAATGATAGGGAAAAAATTATCGCCCCCCCTTCCCCCCAACAAATATGTCCTCTTCCAGCACGCAACACACAAATCGAGCTCTTCCAACACTTCAATTTCGGAATGGCTCTCTTAAACTCATGTAGATCTTTTCAACTTGACTCACCTGCTCTGATACCATTTGTTGGATAGCATACACATAAACACAACAAGTTTAATGAAAAACAAAAAGAGACAACAACAATCTCATAATCAACACAACAATTTACTTAGTAAAACCCTTTAAAGGGAAACATCCATGAGGCAATGATAATTGGTGATATTATTGTTCAATGGAGAATTACAACAACCAAACTCATAGGCTTACAACCATCTCACACAATAATCCCACTTTTCATCTACAATATTACATAAATACAACATCTTACAACAATTACATACATTTAATGTGCACCTAAACATATTCTATTTTAACTGATTTGTTTCAACTAAATGAAAATTAATAGGAGCCAAAAAAAAATCTACCCGTATCAAAAAAAAAAATAAAAAAAAAATTGGTTGTCATGTTCAAACATTATAAACAATGTCAAAATTATTTATTATCATTCACATAATTATTGGCTATTGAATTGTTATTGTTTATTCTTATCGGGATCTCAAATAATAATGGGCTCATCATCATGTTTATTAATTTAGCATGGGTCTCAGAGCTATTATCATGTTGTAGTATCCCTAGAGAGGTAATATGGGTTACACAGAGGTAGCAAATGGGAATGTGGTTATGTATTATTATTGCAATCCATTCAATGTAAGGTGGACTAGGTCCACTATATTATTAAATAAGGCCCATGTAATAGTGTGAACACAATAAAAGTGAGAAGAATTTCTAGAAGGTTCTACCTACTAGAATATTCCTTCTCTAATGTTCATAGGTGATAGAGAGAATTCTATATAAAGAAGTGTAAGAAATGTATTGAATCATAGTGAAGAATATTCTAAATGTATCAAGCATTGTTTGAGGAGTGTTATCCTTCCATAAGGATTAATATACGGTGTTACCCTACCTCAAGGGTTTTGAGTATTTCTTGTGTTTAATATTTGGTGAATGGTTTGGTGTATTCTTGTTGAGATTAAGGGTTATTTCTGAAATTATATTTGCAGATCTATTGAAGTACTTAACATTTGGTGGTATACGTAGCCAATATGGGGTACATAGAGAGGTACCCAATATTAGCTCCCTAGGTATACTACATTTACAAAAACAAATGCCTAATTGTTTACATTAAATTTACCTTTGGTAAGGAAATTTGGGTTATTTGTGATGTAAAAACATTAATAGAAAATAACAAAATCAATTTCTTATGTGAGCAATAATAAGTTTTTCTTACAATAGATTGCAAAAAAATAAATTTAGTTTGACAATATTTATTATCGTATTGCACTAAAGTATATTTAAAGACATAAAGTGTTTAGGTTGGGTGAGGTTAATGCCAATTAAGGTGGAGTAATGATGTAAGAGGATCCCTAGAATAGAAATCTAGTGTATACCTCTCATTCACCTTCAGTAATTTAGATGTTGTTTTCATAATATTTTGGTAGATTTTATGTTGGTACAAAAGTTGCTATAACAATTCTTACAAAAGAAGAGATAGCTACAATAGAACATTTTATAGTAGTTTTTATGGATGAAGAGATGGTTTCTATAGAAATTGCTACAAAAGTTAAAACCATAAGCTCTCATGATTCTAGATAAGGAATTTGTTATGGAGGTAGTGGGTGCTAGAAATAGTTGTTATCAAAACCAAATGAGGAACTATGACAATTGTTGCATAGGCAAGTTGTGGCATTAGAAACTTGTGCTATGGATCAATGGAACCATTCTTCGTTTTGGAACCTCAAATTGGTGCTACATAAAAAGAATAAGGTAAATTCGAGAATGATTTTCCTGATAAAGTATGTGTATTGGTTTACCCTAGTTGGAAGTTCAATGAAGAAATGTATATTGTTTACCCTTGACAACATCAAGAACCATTTCACAATAGAAAGAGATGAAGGGAACATTGAAGAAAGGAGGACAACCAAATCATTAGTAGCTAAAATTGTTGGTGTTTTTCAACTTCCAATCCCTGTGTATAAAATCATTTTGCTATGATTAAGTAACACACCATTGGCCTCTCGCTAAAGATCCATTATTGTGGGAGATAGAGGCACTGGTTGTTATTGTGTAGGAGTTTATCCTTTGAGTGGTTGTTGGTGTGAAGCTTTTGGATTCCAAATTTTATCTGCATGGAGAGTGGTTGTAGTGGTTTCCATCAAGCAACAACAAGAGATGGTAGTATTATCTTAAAATTGTTGTAAAAAGCTCGAGATCTTGGCTTTGACTTAATAAAAGAAATCAATGATTATGGATGTAACTCTTATTTCTTGTTGTTYATTTTGGAAAGAACGATATGTTCAAGAGGAGTTGTTGAAGATGCTAATTGAAAAGGGGACAAGTAGATTGGAAAGTAAAATGTCAGTGGAGCTAAAGAAGGTTGCAAGTGAATGTATTGCAAACTAAGMGAAGAAATTATGTGTGAAGAGGAAGATTGTTGAATGCGTGTATTTGTGAATTTTGTTTTGGGGAAGTGAATAAGTTGATAGAATTCTCGATTGAAGCAGTCTACATTTTTTGATAAATGAATACATCAAAAAAATTATCGATTAAGGTAGTCTATGTGTGGTTCTAAAAAAAATATTTTGTGGAGATTGAATATGCAGAAAAAACACCAAGTAAGGAATATTACATAAAATAGAGGGAATAATAAGAGAGAATGCTAAGTGGGACAACCTACATAAGAAAGAAAGATAAGATATGATGTAGAAAAAATGTTGAGTGAGGGAGCCTACTTGAGAAAAAAAATATTGTGGAGAGTGGTCTTGCATCAATGGATTTGAAAAGAGAGATGCTACAATATATGTAATAGTGGAGAATATGTATATGGGAAATGTTGACTCCCATAATTGTTGAGTTTTGATGTGCATGGAGGTGAATAAAGTAGAAGTTTGCTTGAAGAAGAACAAAACTAGATCAAAGAAAAGATGTACATCAAGAAGAGTTGATGCAAAAGCATAGAGAACATCAAGAGGTGCAAACAAAAGTGGATATTTAGAATGAGTCCAATGATGATTGAAACAAAAAATTGGTTGCAGAGAAAGATAAGTGTAGATGACTCTAGTAAGGGTGTGATGCTAGGTAGAGTTATTTGAATGAGTGAGTGAAGCACACCTCCATGGATATATTGGGTATTTGTTGTGAAAGGATATACTAATCCAATTTTTAATAACATTGGGTAGACRTTGTGGAAGTTGAGGTGTTGAATAATTTGTAAGAGGAAGTTGTTGGTGTTGTAGAAGTAAGTGATTGTAGTTGAGGAGTGGMAGAAGTCCAAGGAAAAAACARTGAGAATATGCTTGAGTAGAAAGTATTAGTGTTGATTAATGAGATCATGGTGATGGTCCAGAAGAGAGAGGTTGGGATGGAAATAACCATCATTKAGTGCAAGAGGTGTAAGACAATAAACACTAATGGGGTAAAAGAAAAGGAGGTAGTGCAACCCTGTCTTAAACAGTTTTTCAAATAATGGAAAAAATGATAAGAAGAAAAGTGGGGTATATGAAAAGTAGTGTTGGGCCAGAAATGTTGTGGATGTTAGTAGAAAASATGGGTAGAGGAGGATGTCCAATTGTACACCTTTTGTTATCCTACCTTTTGAGCAAGATGAACAAATTTTCCAACTAGGGGGTTATGATGCATGAACATCCCTAGCATAGAAATGTATCCTACCATCTCATTCACTTTCAAAACTTTATATTTCATTTTCATAATTTTTTTGTAGATTTTTGGTTACTACAGAAGCTACTACAATAGTTGTTATGGAATAAGAGATAGATGCTACAAAGGCTAATAAAGTTTTTTTATGGAATAAGAGTTAACTAGAACATATGATTCTATATAAGTTTCTACAAATCATCATATAACTACTAAATAAGATGCTACAATGGTTAAAGGAGATAACCTCTCATAATTATGCCATTAGAAGTCATTGTGGAAATAGTGGGTGTTGGAACTAGTTGTTATAGAAACTAGATGAGGTGCCATAATAGTTGTTTCATAAGTGAGTTATAGGATTGGATCATTATGCTACAAATCAATGGAACTATTCTTGGTTGTGCAACCTCAACTTAGTGTTTCGGAACTAGAATAAGATAAATTAGAGAATGATTGTCATGATCAAGTGTGTGTGATGGTTTACCCTAGTTGGAAGGTCAATGGAATAAATGTATGGGAACATTTTTTACTATTAAGAACAAAAATATCCATTTCATAAGATGAATATACAAGGGGCATGTTGAAGAAAGGAACATATTCATTAGGAAACCATATTGCTGGTAGCTAAAATGGTTGGATTTGTTCGAATTCCAATCTTTGTGTATAAAACTATATGCCCATGATTAGTCAAGGAACCTTTGGCCTCTGAGAAAAGATCCATTAAATAGTGGTGGTAGGATATAGAGGCACTAGTCAATATTGTGTTGGATATAGAGGCACTAGTCAATATTGTGTAGAAGTTCAACCTTTGAGTGGTGGTTGGTGTGAATATTTTTGCTTGTGAATCATAGATTTCCTGGAAAGTGGTTGTAGTGGTGTTTATCAATAAATAGCTAGATATGGTAGAAATCTCTTTAGGTTATTATGACATTCCTAATATCTTGGCCTTGCTTTAATAAAAGAATTTTGATATTGTGGATATAATTCTTCTTTGTTTCTATTTTTTACGGAAGTATACATCTTGTGTATTGAACATTCATCTATGTGTGGTGTATTTCTCTATGTTCAATTAAATTTGAAATTGTGGTTACCATTATCTTAAATGATTTTGTTGGTTATTGTTATAGAAATAAGGAGAATTTCGTTGTGCGACTGATATTTCGTGTTAGGATATTTAGACACTTAGGAGTTACTTAAGATCAACTTGGTCTAATTTGTCTTTAGGAAAAACATTTTTCCTTAGTATGCATCACATGTTATCCACTCAATTAACCTATGGCATAACCTATGCATTTGTGGCATATTGAAGAATACCTCTAATTTCACTAGATATTTATAAATACCTCCCAAAATCATTTTGTTGAACCCCCCTCCCAATACATATTTATAATTAGAAAACCCTATTTTTACTAGATATCCCCTATTTTTACCAAATACCCATTTTAATACCCCACCATACTTATAAAACCACCCAATACCTCTCATCTCCCCTCCCCCCGCATGCCCCCCCCAAATACCTATAGTACATTGAATCTATTTTCCACAATTTTAAGACCCCCTTTATGAATGGAAATGATAAGATATTGGTATGCATTACTATGCATTTGTAGTTCTTTAATTCAATAGTCACAATATGTTCTACACATAAAGTGATTCGACAGTTCTATATTCTCCTTGATACTAATGACTACATTGATTTGTGGCTTAACGCCTTATTGATCCACAATCTATTTAAAGAGAATGGAGGGTAATTTTTTGATGATTTATCATGAGGAAATCATATGTAATTTGTTTTCCTTTTGCATTAATATATTTCCTCAAGTGACCACAGACCGTTTCAATCTTTTAGGGATTTAACCACATAGTAACTAGCGTGTTGATATTTAATCTATTTGTGTGGGAGGTTTATTAATGTGTTTGACCTAAGTGGAAATATGTTGTTTGTCAAACATGGTATTTGAGCTCATATGAAGAGCCCCTCCCATTATTTATTGATACCTGAATCTATGTCTCTACTTGCATCAAAGGATTTATGAATTCATCTATTTCTATGCATTTTTGGGATAAGTGAGCTATTCCATTAAATCTAGAGTTCTACTTTTAGTTGGAAATACTTTTGATTTCACCCAAAAAGGTTTATGTTTGCTCAATATGCGACTATATTTTATATCCAAAGGTATAAAGTTTTGTTACAGTTTTTTGTGTGTTAATATTTCATTTTTTCTATTTATTTTCGTAGATTTCTACCCTTTCTGGTTTATGTATGCTCTTTTTCATGCACCTTATATGATCTAGGAAAACTAGAAATAGAGCAGAAAGTGTTTTATTTTTTACATATGCTATTTGCCCTTTTCTAGGTAGGCTAACCAATACCTGATTGATATTTTTTCAATACTTTCGATATTTGTTTATTTGTCTAGAATTTCTTTTGTTTTTGTGTGTGTGGTTGTGTTGAAGCTTTTTCTAGATGAAAACAAGGGTTTTGGGGTAAGCATGCACTTTGAGGAAAAGAGTAAGAAAAAATAAATAAAAAGGAAAAACAAAGTCATGCCTCCTCCTTCATAACATTTATTATATATTTTGCATTAGCTCACTTGATTGAAAGTTACTTTATTAAACAAGAGGTCTTGAGTTCTAGTCATTCTTTTCATTAAGTTGCCTTTTGTAAACATTCATGCAACTTTAAGTTATCCACATAACTTTATTATAAAATGCATTTTACTTAAATGATAAAAGTGAATCACTATAAGGTAACTTTAATGTTCATTTTTTAAGTTATTTTTTGCATGCAACTTTAATTTATAAAGTAACATCATCATAGAAGAAAGGGAAACTTTTTTTACTTAATACCTCATTGTGTATCCATCACCATGTGGGGAAATCTCTACCTTCCACATGGCACTTTGGTTACCTTTTATGCATTTCTTAGAAAATGGCATAACTTTGACATTTGGAGTCCACTGGAAGTTTCATTTTTTTTAAACTACCTATTTTTTTGAGATCATTCCATCCATACAATCCATGTCTACTCTTAAAGCATTCTTACTTGCCTATTTTAATATGGCCAGTCCAAGTGATCTTTTTCTTACCATTTGAAACTACTTCTCGTGGAAATACTATATGGATGATGTACTACGAAGTAAGATGATTTACCAAATTACCTTGGGAAAAGAAACTACCATCATTGATTCCTCATAGAAATCTAAATGGTAAAAGTAAAATAACGAAAAAAAGTAGATTAATCAAAATTTTCATCTCTATTGATTTATAGTTTCACCTTCAAGTAGTTCAAAAACCAAATGATTCTTGGAAAAATATGGAAACTGTATTTGGTAAACRCGATGAGATTCAAGCCCACTAGCTTAAAAAACAAATTGATTTCTTTAAATCCCAACAATTTCTCTTGTATTGAAGATTATYTATCTAAGTTCAAAACACTCGGACTTTTACCTAGAGACTAAAACATAGAAAAGGTGGATGACCAATTGATATATGTTATTCTTGATAAGACTGGTAGTGCATATTCTATATTTGTAGCTACTTTTCTCTCCATTGGAGAAGCTCTAGGGGTGACTTACAAACCACCCATTTTTTATTTTTTTTTGTGATTTGTTGATTAAAGAGCAAGATAAGCTCTTGTATATTGGAGTGATCAACAAAATAGGTACATATAAAATTCCTTAGTGGCCCGATAGAATAATAAATCAAATCACATGAAGAAGTAACATACTTGCAATAACAAGAAAAACAAGGGTCCCAAACCCTCTCAACTAGCTCCTCCTCCTAATCATGACAAATGAACAAAATAAAAAAGTAAGAAGACTAATAGACATTGCAATTTTTTTGGCTGAGATGGTCATCTAGAGTCTAAATGTTTTAAGGATATGTAGGCCTTAGAAGCAACAATGGAGAAGCACTAGATCAATATTGATACTTCTTCTTCTAACTTTACTTCTTATGGACTTTATACTTCTAGGTTTCCCTTCAATGAAATATCTACTTCTTCTTCTTCTAATGAGTGGCGTATTGATTTTGGAGAATATATTATATTGATTAGGATAAAACCATTTTTTCTTATTTTAATTAATGAAAAAAAAAACAAATATTTTTTGGTGATGATAGATCTCTTAGCATTGTAGGGTTTTGAAAAATTCAACTAGATAATGGTCATTTTAATGATGCATTATGCGTTCAAAGTTTCTCCTATAATATTATATTAGTATATCAAATCACTTGCACTTGTGTTTTCACCACACCAAGTTTTAATCAAAGATTTAAAAGATTCCAAGCACGTCCTAGCAAATGGATTTGTTGATGATATTACTAGTTTTTACATATTTTACAACTTTGGGTCATCACCTTTTCCATCAATGATTATTTATCATAGTAATGACTTGACCAAACTTTGGCATGAACAATTTGGACATCTAAACTATCTCTCATTACAATACTTATGTAATAAAAGTGTATTTATTGTTCTTCCTCTCATTTCTTGCAAAGATGGTGTTTGAGTTGGCTATGTTCTCAACAAACATCGTCAAGATAGCTTTGACAAATGTACGTCTTGGTGAACCTCAACCCCCTTACAACTTGTTCATAGTGATTTTTGTACTCCACTTCCTTTTCCTTGTTTCTCTAAGTTCAGTTACTTATTAACTTTAATTGATAACTTATTTAGACTCGTTTGAGTTTATTTCTTAAAACTTAAGAGTGAAGTTTTTGACATGTTTTTGTCCTACAAGGCCCTTGTAGAAAAATAATCTAGATATCAATTGCAGAAATTAATAATAGATAATGGAGGAAAATGTGTTAAAAAAATATTTACAACTTACTATGCTACATAGAACATTCATATGAAATATAATATTCCATATACACCATAGAAAAATGGTGTTGTTGAGAGAAATAATCACATGTCAAAAGGAAACGAAAAATTGTATAATCCAATCTAAGGGATTAAGTCTTCATTTTTAAGTAGAAGTCAAAAATTGTGTCAATTACATAGTCAATCACAATCCCACATATAAGGATTTAAAAATATAACATTGGATGTAAACCACTTTCATGTTTTTGGTAGTGAAGCATGGGATGACATTCCTAATGAGAAAATGAAATGATTGTGGCCTAAAAGTGACAAGTTCATTAATTTGAGTGTGTAGGTTTTCACAGTTAGTCATGATATGTGTAAACTTTATAGAAATAAGCTATGTATGACATTTTTGAATTTCATACACAATTTATTTCCAGAAATTTTATGCATATAAGTACATTTTTGTTGAACATTCTAAAGATGTAAAAGTTTATAAACTTATTCAACCTAATTCCAATGAAATTATTATTAGGAGAGGTGTTAAGTTTGATGAAAGTCATTCAACATGCAATCCTAGTTCGAGGTGTGCCATCCTCGACCTGTGAGTGATCTTTGGCATCTACACCATCTTCTATTTCCATCTTTTTGTTAATGATACTGATTTAGTTTCTCATTCAAATTATGAGAGTGCATATGAAAATCCACCTCCACCTACTCACCTTCGTCCGATTGGGTCCATTAAACATGAACCTACAAAAACACTGCCACTTCCTATATGGGTTTATACAACATGAGAAACAAATAGTGATCTTTCCATTCATCTTGTAGATCAATGTTGTACATTTTTGCAATTCCAGCAAGCCTCCTCTCTTTTGGCTCAAGTTTCAAAGACTCGTGATCCAGAAACATTTGAAAAAGGTTATGGAATCGATATTGAGGCACAATAATGAATGAATAATATTGTTCCTTAATGGTGAACAATAATTGGGATCTTGTAACTCTTCTAAAAGGAAGAAAACTTGTTAGATGTAAATGGGTGTATAGAACTAAGTATGCTTTAGATGGAAGTGTTGAAAGACATAAGCCCTAGTTTGTTGAAAGGATTTTCTCAAGTTGAAGGGATTGACTATAATGAATCATTTTCCTCTATAGCCAAAATGAATTCCATATTCCTTTCTCTCTCTCTCTTTTCCTCACATAAATGGGAGGTTCATCACATGGACGTTAAATCTACCGTCTTGCATGGAAATTTTCAAGAATAAAATTACGTAGAATCATCCTCCTAGATATGTTTAGAATGACACTAGCCTTATATTCCACCTTAAGAAGACTCTTTATGGTCTTCAACACGATCCTTGATATTGGTATTCTAAAATGGACAAATTTCTTCTTGACACTGGATTTTCTAGATGTCATTCTAACCCCAATTTCTATACAAAGAAAGTAGTCACCCATCTCATCATACTTGTTATTTATGTTGATGACCTTATTCTCACTGGTAGTGACCCCAAACTTTTAATATATGTGAAATATATCTCTAAGAATAAATTTGAAATGATGGAATTAAGTTATTTGGATTCTTTCCTTGGAATTCAAGTATTGAGAACCAAGGAAGGAATTTCCTTTTCCTAATATAATTATGCATGCGACCTCCTTCATTGCTTTCACATGGAATATTGTAAACCAACCCCTTCTCCCTTCTAGTATGGAGTTAAACTTACTGCCACCTGTAATACACTCAAACTACATGCCACTATTTGGTATCCTTTTGTATTTGACTCACACCCATCCTGATATTTCCTTCGTTGTTGATCTTGTTTCCTAGTATATGAAAACACCCCATAAGAGCCATTGAAAAGCAACAAAAATGATACTTTGGTATATCTGACCTAGATTTCAATTCAGGATACATTAAAGTTAAGGGGGGACTTGTTTTATAGTTGGTTTTACTAATTCTTATTGGGATGGTAACCCTTAAGAAACAAGGTTATGTTTTCAATTTTGGTTTCGACCCTATCACTAGGTATTGTGAGAAGAAACAAGCTATTGGTCTATCTTCAATAGAAGTAAAGTATTAAGAAATTATTAATGAAAGTCAAGAAGCCTTATATATTTAATAGATCCTCTATGAGTATGGATTCCAACGATGACATCTGACCACACTCTAGTGTGAAATTTAAAGTTCCATTAAGTTTGACAAAGATCTACTTCAAAATCAACACAATAAACACAATGAAAACACATGCACTTAATCATAAATTTTGTTCAATATCACATTCTTGAAGTGCCCTTTTCCCTACAAATGATCAAGTTTCAAAAAAATTCACAAAGTCTCTTACAGAAGATAATTTTTCCAAACTTCCATTTATGTTATGATTTTAGGAAGTTGTTATTAAAGGGGGATAGGATCTAATGTCTCCTTCCTTCTCCTATTGTGTCACCTTTATAAATTCCTCAATCCTATCCCAAGTTTTTCTTAAGGGGGGATGCTATGATACTTATAAACGTAAGAGTTAGTTAAGATAAAATTGGTCTAATGTTTCTTTTGATAAATTTTGTTTCTTTAGTGAGTTTCCTTAGTATGCATTTGTTGGGTATGTGTTATATTATTTGACAACTAGCTCTAGTGTCTTCTACGCTGCGTCGAATGTGCAGGGGGGTTTGAGGGGGAGCTGCTAGGACCCCCCTTCGGGTATCGCGGGGGGGAAATATCCTCCCTGCACAGGGGTTTGGGGGCAACGCCCCCTAGAATTTTATTTTTCCTCGGGAAATGTGTCACATTTTTTCGTGTCACCTTGATTTTCATGTCCATTGTTGGGCGGTTTTTGGCACATGGTTTTTACTAATGGTTTTCTATTTTTCGGTTAAGGAATTATGGTTGTTGACTAATCTAGGTCATTGGTTTAGGGTTTTGGATGTCGTTGATTCTTATACTTATATTGTATTGTAATCAATGTATCACTATGAATGAATATAGAATATGATGGTTTTCCCGGTTTGGGTTTCCAGGGAAAAAATAGCTGTGTCATGTGTGCATTTTCCATTGTATATTTTATGTTCTTTTATTGAAAATTGGTTTACAGTAAAATATTGTACATGGTTAAAATCTACATTTGGTATCAGATCTTTGTTGGCTTCAGGGGGACGCCTTTATGGTCAATGGTTTGGCTCAAGACTATGATAAGCCTTGTTAAATGGGAGATCTATGGTATTGATTTTTCTGGTGAAAATAAATGGCAAGCAGTTCGAAAAAGGATATCAATAAGTTTAATGGAAAAACATTTTGAGTTGTGGAAGATCAAGATGGAAGATCTATTGGTGGAAAAAGATTAGTGGATCATGGTGGATCTAGGTATTGCACCTATAAGAACTTCAACTGATGAATGGAAAAATTTGGATCAGAAGGTGAAGAGCACAATCTGATTGTGTCTGTCAAATTCAGTATTACTAAATGTGTCATAGGAATCTTCAAACAAAGATTTATGGGATAAGTTGGGGAAGTTGTATCATTCTAAGTCCCTAGTAAATAAACTATTCATGAGAAAGAAGTTGTATAACCTGAGGGTGAGAGATGGACACTCGATGGAAGAACATTTGAACACATTCAATACTGTGGTAAGTCAGTTAGTATCTGTTGAGATTAAAATTTCAGATGAAGATAAGTGTATCAGTTTACTGTGATATTTACCAGACTCATGGGATAGTTTGGTTTTGGCCATAGGTAGTAATACAACTTCCATGAAGTTTGATGAAGTTGTCTCATCCTTGTTGTCGGAGGATATGAGATGGAAGAACATGGAAAGATAGAGCACATATGCATCATTTTCAAGAGGACGTTCCAAGGAAAGAAATAGATCTAAGTCCTCAAGTGGGAGATCTAAGTCTCCAAGAAATTTTGTAAAGGCATGTTGCAGATGTGGAAAAAAAGGGCACTACAAGAAGCAGTGTAGATCCAAATTTGAGAAAAAGAAGGGATCTGAAGAATCTCCTTCTACAGAAGAAAATACCCCAAGGAAGGAGGGGATGTGTACTTGAATTATTCAAGCACACATGCATACCATGCAGCATGGTTGGTTGAATCAGGAGCATCATTTCATATGAATCCCTACAAGGAGTGGTTATGTGAATATGAAAGGTATGATGGAGGTAACGTTTTCTTAGGTGATGACTCGACAAAAAGAATCATAGGTCGAGGAAAAGTCAAGTTGAGTCTCATAGATGAAAGGATTAGAACACTACCTATTGTTTTGCACATCCCAGGATTGGCCAGAAATTTGATTTTTGTAAGAAAAATGGATGATGCAGGGGTAAAAACAATATTTGAAAAGGAAACCTGGAAGATGGTTCGAGGAGCAATGGTGGTGTTGAAGGGAGTTCGGTTTGGATCTCTGTACAAGTTTCAAGGAAGCACTATTAGTGATGGGTGTAATAGTTCCATTGTTCCTGATATTGGAGTTGAAAAAGAAAGATCTCCTACAGTCTCTGGAGAAAAGGTTATGTTGTGGTATTAAAGACTGGGGCATATCAGAGAGAAGGGTCTTCGAATAATACATGGTAAAGGTATGGCTGAAGGCATGTCTAGATTCTCTCTAGATTTTGATTTATATGAACATTGTGTAAATGGGAAGAAGAATTGAGTAAGATTCCCCTCTGGTGCAAAGAGGGTAGAAGGAATTTTACAGCTAGTTCATAGTGATGTGTTTGGACCTATGTCAGTGCCATCATTGGGAAAATCTATGTACTATGTCTCATTTATAGATTAATTCTCAAGGAATACTTGGATATATTTCGTCAGGAAGAAATATGAAGTCTTTAACATGTTTAAAGAGTTTAAGGCTCTTGTTGAGAATCAAACAAAGAAAATAATTAAGGTGTTGAGGATAGATAATGGTAGAGAGTTCTACAGGAATTAATTTGAAGAATTATGTAAGAAGTGTGATATAGCAAGGTAGAATAATACTCCATATACACCTTAGCAGAATTGAGTTGCAGAAAGAATGAACAGGATCCTGATGGAAAAAGAAAGGTGCATGCTCAATGGTATCGAGTTAAGGAAAGAATTATGGGCATAGGTAGTGGGTACTCCATGTTACCTGGTCAATAGATCACCCTCATCAACATTGGATGACAAGACTCCACAAGATGTATGGACTGGTAAGAAACCTTCTCTCACAAATCTCAAGGTATTTAGCTGTGAGGCCTATGTTCATGTTCCAAAGGAAAATAAGAGTAATATAGATAAGAAGGCTACAAAGTGTATATTTAATGGGCATAAAGATGGTCTCAAAAGTTATAATCTTTGGAACACAGAAACTAAGAAGGTTTTGTAAAGCCAAGATGTGGTATTTAGAAAAATGAAGGAAGTTGTTAAACAAAAAGTCCTACCAAGTAAGGAAGAACCAGAGAAAATAGAGTTTGATTTAAAGGATGATGAATTAGACTCTACAAAAGAACAAGAATCAAAAGAAGAAGATCCTCATTCTCCACTATTGTGGAGATCAATTCGAGAAAGAAGGCTATCGGAAAGGTATATTCCATCTGATTTTCGTTCAAATTTTTCTTTGTCTATTACTGATAATGATCCTAGAAATTTCAGGGAGGAAGTGGATTCAGAGGATGCAAATCTCTGGAAAAATGCCATGGATGAAGAAATGGAAGCCTTGGATAAGGAGGCTTGGGATCTAGTGGACTTGTCGACTGGAAGAAATACCATTGGTAGAAAATGGGTATTTAAAAATAAGTTGAATGTAGAAAGCAAAGTGGAGAAATACAAAGCTAGGTTAGTAGCAAAGGGTTATTTCCAGGTTGGGGGAATTTATTTTGGTGAGATTTTTTCTCATGTTGCCAAGTTAACTTCTATAGGATTTTTGTTATATGTTGTTGTTGCATTTTATTTTGAAGTAGAACATATAGATGTGAAGACAACATTCCTACATGGGGATCTGGAAGAAGAAATCTATATGAAGAAGCTAGAAGGATTTGTTGTGAAGGGAAAGAAGGAGCTGGTATGCAAGCTGAAAAAGTCTTTGTATGGTTTAAAACAGTCACCAAGGATGTGGTACCAAAAATTTGATACTTATATGCTAGGACTTGACTTTACAAGAATCAAAGATGATCACTGTGTGTATTTTAAATTAATTGGTGATCATTTGATTTATTTGGTCTTGTATGTGGATGACATGTTGTTGATAGGAAACAAAAAGGACATTATGCAGGATGTGAAAACTTAGTTGTCCTCTAAATTTGACATGAAGGATCTCGACGCTTCAAATTTCATTTTGGGCATGGAAATTAAAAGAGATCGAAGAAAGAGGAAACTCTGGTCAAATTAGAGAAAATATGTTGAGACAATATTGTAAGGTTTAATATGCAAGAATGTAAACCGATCAAGGTCCCTATTCTTGTTGGTGTAAAGTTATCTTTGGACCAGTGTCCCAAGACACAAAAAGAGGAGGAGGACATGTCTTGTGTTCCATATGCGAGTGTAGTTGGAAATTTGATGTATGAAATGGTATATACTAGACCAAACATTGCACATGTAGTGGGAGTTTTGAGAAGGTATATGTCAAAACTATGGGAGGAGCATTTAAAAATAGTAAAAAGGGTTTTCAGGTATTTGCGTGGCACTTCTAGCTATGGATTGTGCTACCAAGGAAGACTAGGATTGGACAGAGTGTTGGACATACATGGATTTGTGGATGAAAAATGGGTTGGAGATATGGATCATAGGAGATCTACAAGAGGGTATGTGTTGAACCTGTTTGGAGGAGAAATCAGTTTGATGATAAAAAGATAGGTTCTAGTGGAACTTTCAACTATAAAAGTTGAATACATGGCAGCCACTCATGCAAGTAAGGAATAAGTATGGTTACAAAGATTGTGTTCAGGCATTAGGTCGGTACATCAAGTTGTAAGGATAGATTGTGATAGTCAGAGTGCAATTTTTATGGCGAAGAACGAGGCATATCATTCAAAGACAAAGCATATTGATATTCAATATCACTTTGTGAGAGACATGGTTGAAGAAAAGAATTTGTTGTTGATGAAGGTGGACACTTTGAAGAATCTTGCAGATTCATTAACAAAATATGTGAGCACTAAGAAGTTCTCTTGGTGTATAGGATACATGGGCATTGATACCCTATACTTTTGATTATGTAACCCTATAACCCCCTGTATGCAAAGAAAACAACAAGTGGGAGAACGTTGGGTATGTGTTGTATTCTTTGCACGACTAGCTCCAGTGTCTGCTACGTTGCATCGGGCACACAAGGAGGTTTGAGGGGGAGCCTCCAGGCCCCCCTTTTGGGGGTAGTTCCTTAGAGAATTTTTTTTCCTTGGGAAATATGTCGCATTTTTTCCTCTTTTTGCATGTCGCCTCAATTTTCATGTCCATTGTTGGGCAGTTTTTCGACATATGGTTTTTATCGATGGTTTTCTATTTCTGGTTAAGGAATTAGGGTTGTTGACTAATCTAGGTCATTGGGTTAGGGTTATAGATGCAGTTGGAACCCATATTTATATTGTATTGTAAACAATGTATCACTATGAATGAATATAGAATATGCATGTTTTCATGGTTTGGGTTTCCAGGGGAAAAATCTATATGTAATGTTTGTATTTTCTATTGTATATTTTGTGTTCTTTGACTGAAAATCTGTTTGCAGTAAAATATTGTACAAGGTTTAAATATACAGCACTAGTATGAATTTGTAGTTAAGTAATCAAATGGTCACTATATTTTCTAGACACAAAGTGATCCAATGGTTCATACTCTCCTTCATACTAATGGCTATAATGATATGTGGCTTAACAATCGATTATGAGAATCTAATATGTAAATTGTTTTTCTTTTGCATTAATATATTGTCTCCCTCTTTGATGATTTTAACTACGTAATACACTGATGTAGTGATATTTGATCTATTTTTTTTATCCATTTCTTAAGGTGTTCAACCTGTATGGAAATACCCTATTTTCCAAACATTGTGGGTATTCAAGAGATCTCTACATCAAGTGGGTTATCCTCCCACCAATTGGGAATCCATTTGTTTCAAAATATCCTCCCACCAATTAATATGGGGAGAAGGTAATTTGTAATGTCCCCCTCCAATTGATAACTCATTAGCATACACAACTCTCGTAGGCTATAGTCAACAAAGAAAAATGGGAGTCAAAGTATCAAACCCTAAAGAGATACTAAATAAAATAAAAAAGTGTATTTTAATCAAGTTAGGGTCTGATTTCGTCAAGAAGGAAGATCTATAAGAATCAGAGAAGAATAATAAATAAAAAGGGGAGCCTACCTCTTTGGGAATTATGATTTGATATCTTATTTGATTTCTCTTGTAGCCAGCATTTTCGTTGGGGTTTTCAGCAAAACCCTTCCAATGCAGGTAAAGTTTCAGTAGTGCAATACCCACCCTAGCTAGACAAATGAGAGTTCATTTGGATTCTTTGTCTTGTGGTATTTTTTGAAGATCTTGAAGTATACTAGAGAAAAGCAGTGGGAGTCTTGGAGAGCCTCAGTTTCTATGTTGGCATCATACCAGGTTTCCTTGTGTGTTTTGTAGCACTTTGTGTGGTTGTCTAGCAACCAATAGTTCATATTCCTAGTATTGTTCTACAATTGTTTTTACAACCACTCAAGATATTTGTATTGTTGTTCCCATTCATAATAAAATGTCATATTATTATGCCCTATTTATGTGTGCTTTCCATGTGTTTGATAATATTCCTCATTGAGAAAATTATTGTAAGGGTTTTATCATTTTCACATAGGAAGAATTAATAATTTGGGTTAAGGATATTACCGTGGTATAAGAGCTGGTGATCTTTCCATCCTTTGATTGCATCAGAGAATTTTCCTTATCCAAATAAAAAATAAAAAAAATTGCAAAATTTATTTGGAGGAAAAAGGGGGCGACACACTTCAGGCTTAGATATGAAACTTTATGAGAAAAATTTTCCAAAAAAAAATGGGTATTTTAATTCCTCTCGGAAAAATACCCAATTTCAAAAAACCAATCAGCCAAAACAGAGTCTCAGAACTAAAGTTATCATCATTTTAATTTCGACAGTTTTTCAGGGTTTTTCCAGAAAAAGGCACACGATTTACAGTGAGGGGAAACAATGGGAAGGGAATCAAATTGTGTTCATACAATGGTGATTATTCCATCCTATAATGTCGATGAATAATGGGGGTGTGTTGGGCCCAACAACTCCCCCTAAATTTTTATAAAATTTAAAAGGCCCCCATTAGAATCTTGATAATTATGATGAGCTACAGAATCAACATTTTCAAATAGTTCCATACCTTAGATTTCTTTGAGGCAAACTTAAGACTTTCACTATAGTATGAGACATTCATTACAAGAGTATATGTCAAAATTTAGAAACAAGCATAAAAATCTCAATTTAAACAAAAACGTTAATTTGTATCAACTGTTTACTTTCGTTTAAATTATGATTATGTGTTCTTTCTTTTACTCATTAGCAAGTTTGACTATTTTGAATAATGTATTCAATACTTCATCAAATAATATCTTGGTTGGTTTCTCATTTTCATAAAATCATTTGGTGATATTAATTAATTAAATTCTTTTTTCATTTTCCATCTCATAATAATAATGAAAAATAAAAAAGAATTATCTATGATTTGTTTGATTTTGTAAAAAACCAAAATTAATATTTTTCTCTTCTCCATTAACTTGAAGCTTCTAGAATTTTAAGATCATTATAAACAATGTTTGTTTAAAACTTATAGTTAGTTTAAATTCATTTTTTATTTTATTGTTCTAGATTTTGTTTTATTCACAATTTTTAGGTTTCTTTTTGTTTCACGGGTTTCTATTATAAAATATTTGATATGGATCTGATCAGGACTTAATTTTATTATACAAATAAGTTCAAGATGATTGTTCCAAAAATAATATTGGATTGCTACAAATAATTTAATATTGGATTGCTACAAATAATTTTATGAGCAACAACAGATAACATTTGGAAAAGCATCAAGATGAGACAAATGATTTTACAGGACTGATTGCAGCCAAATCGTGAGAAATTTGAAGAAGCGGTTGAAAACCCAGAATCCAAATGGACCCATCTACCTTCCATGTAGAAATTTTCCCAAAAACATGTACGATTTGAGAGATATTGATGTCTCTTTACGAGACAAATTTCAGGTGGTGAAAATTAATAGTGACGCCCAAACTGTTCATTCGATGTATAAATATATGAGAAAGATCAGAGCCATGGAGATCCAAGAACTAGAGAGGAGGATTTTAATCCTTTCTCTTTTGTATATTATTTATTTTGTAAACTTTTCTTCTTTTCAAATGGAGTAACGGATGGTTGAAATCTTTGGGAGAATGGACGAGTATTTTCAAAGAAGAATATGGAATTCTAGGTTGCTTAATGGCTTTTGTCCTGTGAGTAAAATGGTTCTATTTTCATTATAATATCTTCATATTCTTTGAATAATTAATTATGCATTGATTTAAATTACCTTTAGTCTATTTTATCAATACATGGTTAATTTTTATCATTTATGTATTAATTTTTTCAATCTTTAAGAGTCAATTATCTTAAAAATTCTTCGAGGACTACAATATGGGCATGTGATTTTGAGAAAGAATATGGAAAAGCAATTCATCTTTGGCTTTAGACCTATATGATGCTTATTCCATTTCGTTCTTTCATTACTATTGTATTATGAGAATGTTATTATGGATGATGTTAGCTTTAGCTTGTCATCATATGGTGTTTTCATACTAATAAATGTTATATGTTGTCCATAATTTCTTATTCAATTTTTTATGTGTGATTGATCTATCATTTGATCATTTTTGAATTTATTCTTAATGTTAAATGCTGGATAAAATCAATATTCAGATCTAAGTTTTCTCTCATTCTTAAATATTGATCATCTTAAAATCACAAGATTTTTTTAATTAGATGTCTTTCTGTTGTTATTAATTTACTCCAATATCAAATACTTCTTTGAATGTATTATGGAAGTGCTAGTATTGTTTTGTTATAGGTTCCCCTTAACAATAGTACAAACAAGAGATCATACAACATAGGAAGATAAACTCAGTTGATTGATCAATTAGAGGTTAGTAGATACTTATTTATTTATTTATTTAGAATTGCTTATGAATGAAACAATGATTACATTAATTAGCTTTGATTGTTTTTGTGTCACTGTTTCAATCGTATTCATTTAGTTTTTATTTGTTTAATATCTTAAAAAAAAACAAAAAGAAGTGTTGTTCATATCTGATTCAGAAACCTTATCAAACAATCATTTTCGCAAGATTTCATGCAAACCTTGTAACATGTATATATATTGTTTATATTCACATTTATTTTTAATAAACATAAGTTAGTAATATATTATTTGTTAGACTCATACGTTTTAGATTAGTTTAATTTCTTTTATTAATTTTAGGACTTTAGTTGGCCAACGGAGCCATTAAACTCGTCAGAATAGGTTACACCAAATGACTTGGATTATTTAGACAACCCCAGACTGGATCTATTCTTCCAGTTGATGGCAAGTCAAATTTGTCCGTCAACAAATGGCACTAGAAGGAGGGCTGAGTAAATTTAATAATTAAATGTTTCACACCTTAGACTTTCATAATTCCAGATTTATAAATCATTCTTTTGTGTCATCTTGAAATGCACTAGAAGACAGTCCAGGCAGACAGGCTGGCCTTATAGGAGTCTTTGTTTCGAATTTAATTAATTTTCCATGGCTCCCCAAATCACTGTGTTGGAACGTGCTTTCCACTTCTCATTACCTGATATTCCCAACAAGACGGTGTCTCTCTTGTCCAAACTCACCTTTGATGGTGGGGGGAATGTATCTTAAAAAGACCATATTAACAAGTTTTGGTGTAAATGCATCAAGCATGATATTTTTGATTTAAAGGTTTTGTACAGATTATTTTCTTTCACTTTCAAGGGTCGGATTAAACATTGTTTTGAGTCTTTTCCAGCATATCACATTATTGATTGGTTTCAGTTTGTAGATGAATTTTTAGATACTTTTGAAAACTATGATTACAATCAATTATGTGAAGAATTTCAGACTTTACTAATCAATGGCAATTCATCTTCAGAACACTTTTCAACAAGAATCCATCATGTATTCTGTAAATTTAATCTTGATGACATGTCATTTGTACTAAATATCCTCTATTATGCTTGCATCCCTTTCATCCAATCACATTCAATAGAGAATGATGAATCGGCTGCAAATCAATCCTACCACTCAATTGCGAGAAGAATTTTGTTCGGAGGATGAAATGAATCCATCTGAAAATTTTGAACAAGCAAGGGAGGTAGAATCTATTGAAAATGTTCTTACTGACAATCAAATTGGTTTTTCCTTTGAATCATTGTATAATCAGTCCTCAACCATCGTGGAAGAATATTTGATGTTGGGTCAAGGTGAATTTTCATATTCTTCTAACTCTTGCTCTAATTAGTACTTAAATTCAGTTATTGAAGAACACTTAGGTGATGAAAATGATCTTAATCATTCTAACATTCCAATGAAACTGATTAAAGATGCAGATCTACAATTGGAAGAAGAAATCTTCATCCACAAATCATACCTTATCCACGGGAAAAATTAGATGTTTGTCATGAAAGTTTTGAATTAGCTATCATATAGGATACAAATTTAGATGATCATATTATGTTGAAGAATTTATCACCAAAACACAGTGAAAGTTTTAAGAAAAGTAAAGAGGAATGTCTTGAGAATACCATTGTTAAATATCATAGCTCAAGATATTCTTTTCATGTGCTCATTTATGATTCCTTTTACTCTTTATATCCCAATCTCTTCTTAGATTCTGGTGGACTTGATACTTTACCTACAATATCTTACTCTTTGCCATCACAATCAAATCATTTTGATATGCCAAAATTTGGTGAAATTAATTCCAAACATAACATTTATGAAGTTGGATTTGATGTTCTTTCACTTTCATCATTCGCATGGAAAAATGACATGTTGCAAGATGATTTTACACGATTTATTGTTGAAAAAGACAATGCACTTATTCTTATGGAAATCAAATATTCTACATTGCATATTTGTTCTTTGATTAGTTCGAATTTTAATGTTTATGCTTCACAGTTTGAAACAATCAATATCATCAAAAGAAGCGTTCAAACCAATAATCTAATTGATTTCATGAACCCTCTTATGATGTGTTCCCCATTGATATATCCATTTCATCAAAGTCATAGTTTGCATTCTAATTTTTATGATAGGATCATAGAATGGCTTGAAGATTCGTATCTAAAAAATCTCCATAATAAAGATAAAGTTGTGTTTGCTTTGTTTCTACCTAAATATCTAGGAGCTAAGCATTACATGATTTTTTCAGATCCTCCATCTGAAGAAATTGATGAACACTTGGAAAATTGTCAGGAGGATGGGACACTTCAGCCTTGGTTGATGGTTATGTCAGGTCCCCATAATATTGACAAGTTTTCCAAACTTACTTACACTCTTACATGCCATTATGACTCATATCACAACCAGATTGCAGAATGGTTGGAGGATTCATACATCAAGAAGTTTCCAAAAAATGGTAAGGCCATGCTTGTTTTGTTTTTAAAAGAATATATAGGAGGTAAGCATGACATATCTATTTTGTATCTACAAATACTACATTTTTTTATTCTGATTTTTTACTTTCTATGCCTTGCAGGATTGAAGATGCTCTTGTGGCTACATTGGAAATATGCTTTTACTTAGCATTTTGATCTATTCAGTAGTTTAGAGTAGGCTTAGGAGTAGGTTTCCTTTATTTTTCTTTCTCAATATTTCTTTGTGTAATAATGTAGTTATGAACACAAGTGGGTACACCAAGAGAATCATAATATGAATGTTGTCAGGGAAGTCCACTTTAAATCTTTTTCTCTCTGCTTTTCATTGAATATTTATTTTCAAAAACGCAGTATCATCATGAAAATTTTAAATGAAAAGTAAAGAGATAAGTAAATTTGAACTATCGATTCAACCCTGACCCAAGGTGCCACGAGTAGGACTGCACTCATCTTAATAAGGTTTTTTCTATTTTCTTTGTCTCTTTTATTTTTTAAAATAATGTTTGGTCAAAGTAGCATCTCATGCATCACTATCTTAAGAAAAGAACTTCCTCACACATGATATTTTACATGATTTAGTACTTCATTTATTCTACAGTGAGATGCTAGTGGATCTAAAAGCTCAAGTTTATCTTTGGCCAAAATCGTTTCCTGAAAAGTTTTCTTTTGTTGTTTTGATTTTGTGTACTTCTGATTTTGAATCCCATTAACAAAGTTTGATCTGGTTTGTTGTGTGTTTCTTGTTTTCTTTGATTGCTTTGAATGAGTTTTATTCTTATCTTTTTTTTTGAATCAATATATTTCTAATCAAAAATCTATTGTCGAAAAAAGAATTTATTTTAAGACTTGTGTTTTTCAAAAAAATGGAAATATTTCAAAGAGGTCTTGATATTAAGATATAGCTCAGACAATTGATTTTTAAGTCAATTGTCACTTTCATTTTGTCCTCAAATTGTCTTTTCCAGAGTATTACACCAGAGATGTGGTTTAAATCTTTGAGAATTACGATGATCTTTAAACTTTTTATGCCATCCATATTCTTAAGGAATCATTTTTAAGTTCTTCCCCATTCTCTAAATGATTTCTTAAATGAAATCTAAAATTTCTAAACCATGATTCACCTGTATTGCAATTAACCTCCAGTATCACCCCACTCTCTTTGTCATCAAGAAATCTATAATAGTATTACTATTTAAAAGTGGCATAAGAGGGTTGGAAGCACTTATGTGTGAGAAGTATGTGTAAACCTGTCGGGGTACTGAACAGGCTCGTTGGCAGCAGGTAAATGCATACATGATACCAAGGCAACTTCGTCGAGGTACTGAACAGGCCTGTTGGAAACGAAGAAATGTTGGGTCGAGAGGTAGCAGGTATATGTTTTTAAATTAACTTTTATGGAAGTATACATCGTGTGAATACAACTATTGGATGGGATTAAAGCATTTGAGTGGGTTAAATGACATCCCTGTCGAGGCTATGGACATTTGCTGGCAACAGTGGCTCTATCAACGGTATTGAAGTTCTTTTATAAATATCGTGACTCCTTGATTAAGACAATATTTCAGGTCATAATCTCCTGCAAAAAAAATTCTATTGTCCAGTTATAACATTGAGCTTATCCTAATACTATATGGTCTCAGAGTGAATTTATTTTAGGGAGCTTAAATCCTTTTATTAGTCTTATTCTTTTCTTCCTGAGATGAAATCTTACCATATCAGAGATAACTGCTTCACCCAATAAGTCGTCATTTGTTGAGCCCCAACAACTCCCCCTAAATTTTTACAAAATTTAAAGGGCCCCCATTAGAATCTTGATAATTATGATGAGCTACAG
>JASDQU010589469.1:48091-94060 GCA_032191745.1 Picea mariana | reverse complement strand
TTTGGGAGTTGGAGCTTCCCTCAGGTTGTAGCCTAAGAAACTAGGGGGTTGGAGCCTCCTTCCAGTTGCATCTGGAAAACAAAGGAAGTTGGTGCTTCCAATGAATGTAATTATTCAAGACATATAACAAAACACATTATGTGGTTTTCTCCCGACTCGGTTTTCCATGTAAAAGAATGGTGTACTGTGTATGTGTATGTTTGTTCATTTGTTCATTGCTTATTTACTTTGTAGTTATTGGATGATAATTCTTCATTGATATAACACTTGGATTATATGGTTAAAAAGGATTAAATTTATGTATTATTGATTCACCCCCCCTCTTAGTAATCCAACAAGTAGTACATCCAGATAAGAAGCCAGCGTCGAAGCTTCAGCAGATGCCCAAGAAGGCACATACCAGACTTCAGGCAGTAGGCAACCTTGCAGGGAATCCATTGGATTCGAGGAGGACTCGATCTCAGCATGAGGATCCTTCTCATGTATTTTCAGCTTCAGAACCTGTGATGCACATGGATTTCTATATGGTTCAATCTATTGATCCACAGAACTACAATAGGGTTGTGGGAAATCCATTATGGAAAGAAGCCATGCAGAAGGAGTATAACTCACTCCTACATAACCATACTTGGAATCTAGTTCCACTTCCACCAGAAAGGAATATTTTCAGGTGGAGATGGGCCCATAGGATCAAGAGGTACAAGGCCTGATAGGTTGCCAAAGGACTTCATCAGATCCATAAATATTTCTACATCTTCATGAAGACTTTCAATGAGCAGAAGTTTCAGACTTTGCGGGATCGTCTTGTAGTGAAGAACACAGTTTCCTAGCAGCTATCATTTTCTTATTTTGATACATTATCTTTTGAGGGGGAGTTTTGTTCCCACATGGTTTTCCATATTTCCTCACTTTTATTCAGTGTTCATTAGTTGCATTGTACATGAGTACCTAAAATGGCCTAGTAGTCGGGACTCATTTTTTACTCCATAGTGATGTTCAGGGGGGGTGTTGGAGAAATTTCTATTTTCGACACACTAGTTCAGTGGGAGTTAACTGACTATTTCTATTTTAGACCTTCTATTTTTACCATCACTATTATGCATGCATGAATTCCTAAGGAAAGCTAACTGCTTGATTTCTTTTCTTAATTATGGAATGTCTTGCCGTATATATGAGTGTATTCCACTCATTCATTGTATCATATTGATCATGATCTATGTATCAATCATCATCTCATTGGATTAGTGTGAATATATTTTATCATTCTTCCATATTGAATATCTCTTCCTTTCTTGATAAGCTTTGTTTGTACTTGCTTTAGCTAGATCTCTTGTGTAGGTTTCCATGAAACACTGAAAAAATGTTTTGGGAATCAGAGTGACACATACCATGATACCAAGATTTATTACCTCATGGAGAAAGACCCATTTTTTCTACAAGACCAAACTGATGTGATGGATGTTGTTGTTGCTGAGAAAGTGGAGTCACTAAAGAAGAAAAGGATGGGCCCTCTAGGGCCATGCTTAAGTCGATCTGGATCTTGGTACTCCATGTCTAGGACCCATGGCCCTTGAGACATAATCTCCTTATTTATCCCTAGGCTAGGGGATAACACGGACCATACATGACATTCTCTTAATATGAAACAAAGTTTGGCTAAGAAATTAACATAAGATCCATGCAATCCAATCCATAAAATTTATTTAATAATTGTCAAATGAGAAGGGGGTGAAATAGGGCTCATGGGATATCTGGGGGGATTATAATGAGAAAAAACGTGATATCATGAAAGGGAGTAAGAACATGATTACTGCTCGATAATTCATTAAATAATTGAGTGTGCAAACAACACCAAAATTTATCAACTGCCATCTATCTATTTGTCAATTTTTTATCACTATCATACATAGTTTTAATTTTATTTAGTGAAAAGGGCATGCAAAATGAATTTGGGATCGTGATGGGATTTATAATGAGTGAAAAAGTGAAAAAATGAGAGGGAATTATATGGATATTGTTCATAAAATAAATTAAATCAACCAAAAATCATAACTTGGTTTCAAATTCAATCCAAAAAGAATCCACTTCCAATACCAAAAAACATTTAACTGTTCCAAAATTTCATACAGATCGCTTGCTATCTTCAATAAAACAATTTAATTTCCCAAAATTATTCAATTTATACCAATTTGTGTATTCTATATAATGACTATGCAAACATTTCCAATTTCACAGTAACATTATAGCCATTCAAACCATAGTACTACATGCTCTAATGTTAATCTCTTCTTTTAAAAACAACCATATAATGCACAGTGATTCCATTATCTATATCCAGTATTCATCTCTGGAAGTCAAATAATAATAGACCCAATGCTAGCCACTAACATTCAACTATCATCAGATAAAAATTGGGCTTAATTTAATCACACAAAGGTCCTTCTTAAATCAGGACAAAAACAAAGCACGTTTAATGAATATATCATACATACAGATCTTTGAAAATGTAATTGACACAATCTTGATTCGACAATGACAATCAACCCAAAACATGTAGCCCTGATCTTGATATCTGTGAGCATTAACATGTACAGACTTCCCCTTAAAAGAAATGACCCATAAAATATAGAACCATATGACACATGAAGAGAACATAACCATATCGACATACATGTGTCTCTTTTAATCTTGATAGAATCATGAGCTTGCTAGGATTTAACAGAGTGATGAGTGGAAAGACCACAATCGACCAAATTGAAATCTCTTGGGTTGTAGGTAATTCATACAACTTAATCACGGAGAGAAAATTCAGAGATTCGATCAAGAAAGGTCCTGAAGTTAGAGATCTCGTGCCCTTTATGATTACCACAATCATTAAACTAGGAAACGAAAAATCTTGAAAGAGCCAAAAAGGTGCCCGAGGAAGAATAGAATAAACTCAATCTCAATAGAACCAAATCGGTTTCTTTAGAATTTTATTGCAAATAGGTACAAAAGTATTCTTAATCCTTGAAAACACAGAGAGCTCACAATAATTTTTCCTCCTAGGAGAATTTACCACCGAGAAGAAACCACAGGTAAACACATATAATGTTGGAAGAACAAAGAGTCATTCTCCTTTGAAAACACCACAATCTTTCAACTTATAACCCAAAGATCTTGAAAGAGACATAAGGAGAACGCCCGAGTAAAGAAATTCAAGCTCAACAACCCAGTCACACACAAATGCCTCTTAAAAATTTATTGCAGAAAGGAAACAAGGGTTGATTTAACAATGAAGAATCCTCAAAACACAGAGAGACTGTGTCTCTTCCCAACACCCAGGAGGTCGATAACCCTTGAAATACAATTGACAGTGAGGCTCACAAACATAACATTCATCCACTACAACAGAGATGAGAGGAGCGAGTGTTAAAAAATCTTGTGAAAAGAATGACAGAGCACAACTCGTAGCCATTCGATACATACATAGGACTCCATTTAACATTTTAGGTGAAACAAATATTGGTCTATGGAATGATTTCAACGATGATTATAGTAACAAACAAGGCATAACAAACAATAGATCGAGCTCAGACAAAAATAACCACACCGATGTCGACAGTTGCATTGCAACCTGGATAAATAATCACAACAACTACTGAGACGAAAAAGGGGTGACAACAATTGATACCCAGACTGGTGGTAAAACCCCACAACAATAAAAGTCAAATCGTGTTCCACCATTATTATCATTTTCCACAGAGAATCATCATAAAAAACGAAGCTGACCGAATTCATTTTTATCAATAACCAATGCGCAGACTTTACAAAGAAATAACACCCATTACTTCCTTTTAAAATGCCAACATTCCACAATAATCACAGAGAACCCACAACATAGTATCAATACTCATTCAAAAACTCAAGAAATCACATAACCCATGCAATCTTGAGTCACCATTTGATTCATAATACAGAGAGTCCATCATGGATGGAAAACAAAGAGCCATACCTGTGAAAAATCGCTTCAATGATGAGCTATTTTGAGTTTTCCCCTTCCAAAACCTGAAATCGCGGAACTTCCACAACCAACAAAGAAAAATGAAATTATGGCTAGGGTGACGAGATCAAGGGTGGTTTGGAGTGACGTGCAGTAAATGCATGTCGCTTCCTCACCTGGCCCTATCCAATTCTACGTACTAGCTAGCCATTAACATAACATCAGTCATAAAGTCCAACACAATAACCATTGCATAAATTCAATGCCATATCCATTGTAAAGATTCGATGTCATATCCATTGCATAGTGCGCCACCCAAAACATATCATAACTTAAATAATAATCATGTCATAAATTCAATAATAATCATATGTTAACATTACCATATGTGCTTCCCATATAATCCTTTAAACAAAATCGCATGATCCTATAACCCAACACATAGTATAACAGCTAGGTCCATCCCTTTGTAACAATTATATATTCATTCAAGGTTTATATGTAATCATTTTTCCATATTTTTAAGATTTATCCATATTTTTTTCTTTTGTTTTGAGCTAGCTACCATATCATTTTATTATCTTTTGCATAAATCATGTATATATTATTAATCAATGTTATAACTTAACATAGCACCTGTAAAACAAAATAACCCTCATACCCATAGAACTACCTCGTATTGCAAGTGAATATGAACAACATTTAGCAACAATGCATCAACCAACCATTTTTCATATCAAATGAAACCAAGACTGGATCATCAATTGTATAGGACTATGTAGGCAACATCATAACAACAACAACATATAAGCGTAACACATCTATCTTTGTGCCTCTAGTCTACAAGGGGGTCCCACCTACTAGTTAAATATTGTCATCATAAATAATTAATAGAGGTTAGAAATCCTTTGCGGGTAGAATTTGTCATTGCGATTTTGATCGTCCAAACACCCTATCCAACCAAACCTATTGAGATGCTGCAAAATTTTGTGGAGAAACTCATGGTATGAAACCCTCCTTTCTAAGCAATGTTTCTAGATATTGGGATTCCTCAATTTTGTGTATCGATATTGATGAGTGATTTTTTATGTAATCTATGTTTCGTTTTTTTGTTTCCATTGTTTATTCCTTGGTCTCCTCACCAAAAAGGTCCAATTCATCATCATCTTCCCCATCTTTAGGAGGATACTTAGTTGTAGTCTCAGAAACCGGTGCATCAGTTGGAGATTCTCCATGTATTTGAACACCAATAGTCTCACTAGGAAAACTTGAAGCCAACAAGGCATTGATATGGTTGTACCAATGAGATATATTAGGGAAGTTAGGTTTGAGGACTTTTCTAATGCAACCATAGACTATAATATCACCTCTTGTACCTTGATTCTTAGTAATAAATTTCATGATGAAAGATATTCATCAAGATGCTTGAGACCAGCGTGTGTGCTCATATTGGGGAAGGCAACCTCCATGGATTTTGTTGGTGCAAAAAACACAACTGATACAGGGATATTTACCAGATAAATGATCATAACAAAGCTCCCACAATTTCGAATGCTCAGAAGCCAATAACACTCAAACCCTAGAAATCCAAAAAGATGAAAAGAGATCTTAAATGGCTTCTTATGTTCAATAACTTCATCTAATTACTAAGTAAAAATATATTATCACTAACGAAATTATTTATTGGTTAATTTTACCTCCTTCTAATATTTCACATATTCCAAATACTAGATCTTTTTGTATGAAGATTCCCCTCACAACCTTGGGAATCCATATCCATGGGATTTATAAGTGAATTTCTCACTACTCTTTGGAAGGATGATTGTAAATTCATTATTGTATGAACGTTTTCTAAAAGGGCCACATTTATACCTTGAAATATAACTATAGATTCCTCCAAAGATGTCAAGTTTCTTTCCCAACATATATGGTGCCAATTTGGCTTACCACTCACTATAATTTATGATTTTGATTATAGATTTCTTAGTCACATTTTGAAATATTTATTGAATATGTTTCATTTTTAGTTGAGGTTTTGTACATACTTCTATCCACAAATTGTTCTAATCAAACCGAGGTGGTAATTCACTCCTCAGTGTATTCTCTCTTCATATATCACCACAAAATAAGTTGTGGTTCACTCATCTTCATGTGTTTCAACATAGCTACAATAAATCTCTACATGAAACTCTGCATATCATGTTTGTTATTGGTTCCAACTCCTTTCTCCCTATAGGATTCTAATACTTCTACTTATTCCTTCTTCTCATCAATAAAATGAGCAAGCTAATGCTTCCTTTTTTTCCAATCATTTTTCTAAAGTACCTATATAGGTTCATGATACCTTATTGAATACTTGTGGAAAATACAACATGCTTCATGATTGACATGTAGGTCCTCAATCTTTTTATATCGGTTATATAATTTACTTTAAATGGATAAGAAATGGTTTAAACCTAAAGAAAAGAACAAGATTAAATATATTTAGTATGGTCCTCAAACCATTTTGTAGAGAATTGGAGAAAATTAATCATGATTGGATCTTCCTTCTCAACTTGGTATACATGATGTTGTGAACATGTGCCAACTCAAGATTTATGAGACACCACGTTTAGAGGATGGATTGTCTCTAATCATAATTTCAAAATTTCCAAAATTTCAACCTTATTTAGATGAAAATACTCGTTTTGATATTCACACATGCACCACAAGAAATAATCCACTACCACTTTTTGATTTGCTCCCAAAGGTTCATTGTCAATTGAAGATAAGAAAAGATGTTAATAAACATTTAAGTGCAATTTCCCACATATATAATGTAAATGAGAGACACTTTCCTCTAATGATATGAAAAGTTGTCAGGACTAAAAATGATATGAAAAGTTGTCATGACTGCCATACATAAATGAAAATGATATGAAGAGTTGTAATGACTTTTGTATACTTTCCTCCAACAAATGTTAGTTTCAACTTTGTTTTCAAAAGAGGGCTTCCATCCATTTGGAGAAAGTTACCTTGAAATTTTATCTTTACATGATCCCTGTGTATGCACTCAACTAATTCATAGCTTTTACTTGGAGAGAAACAATCGTAGATGCTTATTGTAGGCTTGGAAGGAGAATGTCATGTCATGATAGAGGTATCTATTAAAAAAAGGGGCTATAGACTAGTTCATTGGATGTTTTCATGTTTGAGCCCTAAGATAGTCCTTCAATGGTCCAATAACCCTTAACCAATACTTCATTGAAGACAATATATATCCTGGCTAGGAGGGTCTCTAACACCTAGGTGAAAATTAACCAAGAGAGGGTCTTGAACATTTCCATGTGTTGTGTGGTTCACTCATATATTTGTAAAAAATTCCATGGATCAAGTAGATAATATTTCCTTTTCTCTCCACTTAATAATTATCTGAGTAATTGCCCATGGATATTTGGTCTAGTGGCAAGTTGTGAGGTGATCTAACTTGTAACCCAACTTCGATATTTATGATTGGGTGTTAATAAGGCCATGTGAGAGTTTAGGGCATCTTGATTACATATAGACATTTCAGTTCCATAATGAGTATCTTTGGATTGTCAATGAAAGCGATGATCAAACAATAAGGATATGGAACTGGCAATCTAAAACTTTCATATCTATCCTTATTTTCCACAATCATTATGTACATTGTAATGTGTGCTTCTTTTCATCCCAAGGAGGATTTGGTTGTTTCAGCCTCATTGTATCAAACTGTTCATGTATGGGATACTAGTGCTCTGACTAAGAAATTTGTCTCACCAACTAATGACATTTTAAGGTTAACAAAAATGAACATAGATATTTTTAGAGGGGCTGATGTTGTTGTCAAATATGTTTTGGAAAGTCATGACCATGGAGTGAACTAGGCTTCTTTTCATCCCATTTTTTCCTTTAAAAATAAAAAAGTAAAGGGAATAAATTTCCATAACTATAACCTGAATACATGTGATGATATGTGCATTTGGAGGAGTGTCATCTTTTTTCTTGTCAATGACAGGAACCATTATTTTTTGGCTCAAAATTTGGAACATGGAACTCTGTATCATCATATTAGGAAATTGTCTTATTTTAGATAGGGGTGTGAAAAACCTACAATTGGGGGATAATGTTGGACCTTCAATTTTTCACTTTCCATGGCCCACATTATGTCCAAATTTCATACATTTTTCCTCATAAGACAATACCTTCCTGGAAAATATTATCACTTTTGATGACCAATGTAGATACTATAACTCATTCTTATATAATAAAATGTGATATTACTTAATCTAAATATGAATGTGATATATTCTTGATATTAAGTGTTTTTATGGTTTTGTGTGATTTGAATCTTTCAGTTAATATGGTTCACAAGCAGAAAATAGTGCAACTATGGTGAAAGGATTTGACCCACATGACAAGTTTATCTCCTTCATTCATTTGCATAGACCAGTTTTTTTAATGGTTGAAAAATTCAAGGGATATTGTCCCTTCACAACCTTCAAAGATGATATAACTTAAAGGAAGTCATAAATACCCTAAATGATTCAATATCTTGCTAATATTGAGGATTTGAATTGACAAAGGAGGGAAATAGTTCCTTGAACAACATGCAATAAATTAGGTAATTAAGGAACAACTCCCACCAATCAAGGGATTGATTATATGGGCTATATATGAATCTTTTAAAGTATAAATAGTGTCATAGTTGATAGAGTAAATATTTAGTATTGTCGTTGCATTTTTCTTCTTGTTGTTCAAGCTAGTTCGAATTGTAGCCAAGAGGCAAATTTATGCCCAAAATATGTGAAAATATGTGAGGGTATGCATGTGTAGCTATCATGTGTGGGTTCTCAAATGTACTAAGATTGAAAAACTAATAAACCCTGATATATATCATTTTTTTAATGCAAAATGTCTAAGTAGCAGACAAAACCAATTCATATAGAATAAAAAAAATTCATACAAAAAGAATGTAATAAATAAGTTGTACACAAATCACCATATGATATTCATTCATTCCTTATCATTGACAACCACGAAATTACAACTCCTAGTGCTCAAATGATCTCACTAGCCATGGCACAAGTCCCTCTACTAATACTAGTATTTTGTGTGTCACTATCATGGAATGGTGTTACAAATCATAACATGGGAATGGCCCCATCCATTATTTTTTGGCTCAAAATTTGGAACATGGAACTCATTTTCATCATATTAGGAAATTGTCTTTTTTTTAGATAGGGGTGTGCAAAACCTCCAATTGGCGGGTACTGATGGGCATTTAATTTGTCACTTTCCATCACCCACATTATGTCCAAATTTCATACATTTTTCCTCATAAGCCAAGACCTTACTGAAAAATATTATCACTTTTGATGACCGATGTAGATACTATGACTCATTCTTATATAATAAAATTTGATATTAATTAATATAAATATGAATGTGATATATGCTTGATATTAAGTGTTTTTATGGTTTTGTGTGATTTGAATCTTTAAGTTAATATGGTTCACAATAAGGAAATAGTGCAACTATGGTTAAAGTATTTGACTCACATGACAAGTTTATCTCCTTCATTCATTGGCATATACCACCTTTTTTAATGGTTGAAAAATTTAAGGGATATTTTCCCTTCACAACCTTCAAAGTTGCTAGCACTTAAAGGCATTCATAAATAACCTAAGTGATTCAATATCTTGATAATATTGAGGATTTTAGGAGGGAAATAGTTCCTTGAACAACATGTAATAAATTAGTTAATTAAGGAACAACTCCCACCAATCAAGGGATTGATTAGATGGGCTATATAGGAATCTTTTCAAGTATAAATAGAGTCATAGTTGATAGAGTACATATCTAGTATTGTGGTTGCATTTTCCTTCTTGTTTTTCAAGCTAGTTCGAATTGTATCCAAGATGCAAATTTATGCCCAAAATATGAAAAAATATGTGAGGGCATGCATGTGTAGCCATCATGTGTGAATTCTCAAATGTACTAAGATTGGACAACCAATAAACCCTAATATATATAATTTTTGTAATGAAAAATGTCTATGTAGCATATAAAACCAATTCATATAGACTAAAAAATATTCATACAAAAATAATGTAATCAAGAAGTCATACACAAATCACCATACGATCTTCATTCATTTCTTATCATTCACAACCTTGAACTTACAACTCCTAGTGCTCAAATTATCTCACTAGACATGGAATGAGTACCTCTACTAATGCTAATGTTTTATGTGTCACTATCATGGAATGGTGTTACAACTCATTGTGTGGGAACCCCTTATCATCATTTCCCCATATAGATTCATTTGAGCCTTTTTTCTATTTTAGAAACGAGGGTGAACTGTGGGAACTTGTTATTATGGAATTGTAGTGGAATCTTGTGAGGAAAATATATCATTACTTATACCTTTTGGCATGAGTTGGACCAAATATATGTTGTGGCCTCTTGTTGGATCCCTAGAACACTCTACATTGAACATAGTGTGTTGACAAGTTGGAAAGGGATCTATGCATTTAATGTGGGAGCTCTTCCTAGTAGACCAATTGGGATAGTAAATCATGGGGGATATCTTCAAATATATCCCTTGTATAATCTGCATAGATATGTGGGATAGCACCTACAATGAACACTCCAACATTCCAACATTCCAACATTCCATTCCTCAAAATATACTTAAGTGAGTGGAAGCATTCCATGACTTCCATTTTTGTGTTCAAGGGACTCTTAAAACAAATTATACATTAAATCTACTCGGTCTACACATTTTCTTATCGTAGTAAAGAAACTATAAGCTTCATATGTTTTATTTTTTTTACAAGGAACATTAGTGAACAATTATTGGCTATAAAATTGGGATGCATCCCTCATCCATTATTCTATGTAGCATTGCACATGCTTCATTGAAATTTCTAGTAGATTCATAGCATAATGATTGCAGTTAATTAGTATCATTTAAGGATTGAATTTAACAATGGTTTTAGGCAGGAGGAAAACTGAGAATCTAAGATTCCTTGCCACAATGATTATATAGGTTGAATTCAACCTCTTTTATTTCTCATTCTCACCCTTTATGACAATGTACTAGTTCACAACCCTGGGTTCCACAAACGTAGTGGTTCAAGGAGAAATATTACATTTACAACTTAAAATTTTATCCCTCAATATCTCTATTTGATAAGTTCTTCATTTATTTTTAACTTTTACATTTTTCCAATTCTCTATGTCAAAATATGATATCTCTTTTTTATTAGAATGTAACTTGGGAACCTTGAAAAATTGAAGCATGTTGTACCACATCATGATTTTCCATATATATATAATAATAACATTTTTATCTCCTTCCACAATGTTATTCGAACAACATTAACATGTGAAAAGTTTAGTTTCTTTCCAATTTTGATTACTTGATTACAACTTTCAACTTTTTTGAATGGCATATGATTCCAGGGTCTCTTCCTTGTGAACGTGATCAACTGTATGCATATCATCAATGAATAATGTCCCAACATTCAAATAACATTTAACAAATCCATCATCATTAGAAGAACATTACTTTGTACTCTCAAACTTTTCTCTCTTATGTCTAACATAATGAAGATAAAATCACGTCATCCTTGTCCCACATGTCCAATAATTTTATTGAAATTCCTACCATGTACCATAGTCATTGATAGTTTTTTACGGCATGTTGGAAATATTATTACAATCAATCACCATTGCATTAGGTTCATGCTTGAAAAAATCAAACCATGCACCATATTCCCCAAATTTGCTCACTGCTTGGGTGAGTTTTAAATGTGACAATGCATGCCATCCCTATCATTAATGCATGCCATATTGACATCTTCAGCTCATGATAACCTTTCATTATATTCCATGCCTTAATATTTTCCAATGAGACCTCTTTTGCACAATTTGGCCACTCGGCAACAACATCCTTATATCAAATTATATAGATTTAACCACGATCCAAAAAATTTCAACCAGAATAATATGTCCAAAAAAATCTGAAAAGAACCAAAACTTAGAATGTTTAAACTAAGGCTTTGTTTTATTAGTACAATAATTTATAACCAATCATCAAAATTTTCCCTTCACGTTGTTCCAAAATAAAATATTTCAAAGAGATTCACATGCTTTGGCAAAGGATATTAAAACGTTTTTTATGAAACCTGTGGTGTGCCCTCCACACCTTCAAAAGCTTGCAAAACCTCATGTTCATCTTCGTGGGTTTTGCCAAACAAATATCTATTGAATTTTCTGAATGTCCGAAATGGCACTTTGACAAAGGGGAACATAGACCACTATGCCTTCTTGTATCTACACTAGATGTGTATGGTTGCGTAGAGAGATATTGTTCATATGAAAACAATTCATTGGAACAATTTTATTTAAAAATAAGTGTTTTATCAATTGTGTTTAAAAATAATTTAATTATATATTTTGTATATAACACTAGTTGATTGTTTCTTTCATTTGATGGTGTTATAGGACGTACAAGAAAACAGGTATTTGTTAGATCTATCTTCATTGAATGAGGTAAGTTCAAGTAGAATAGAGGAAAGTGAGACATATAGTAGGTCTAATAGGTAGAGATCAACTAGAGGTGAGAAGATCAAAAGAAAATTCCATAAACGCATGGAATTTTTTCTTCTGAAAGGAGGATCATGTTATTATGATCATGAGAGCATAGAAAACATCGAGGTTCCCTTGAGGTAAAAACATATAATGAAACGATGGGTACCCAAGGATATTCCTGAAATAAACACTGATTTTTGTGTAAACAAAAGGATATACCAAATTGCTCCATCATCATTACATGGTTTGGGGATATTTTCCATGGATGGAATAATGGTATGTTACAGCGTATTAACTGAATTGATGAAGTATTTTAGACCCTATTATATCTACAAATATTGGATATGACTAGTACAATATACAAAAAGAATGTGAAGATATGGCTTGGCTACAAATTATATACAACTAAAACACAATGATCAAAATAAAGGAGAAACTATCTATATTGATGGAAGGAAAAAATAAGTGGGGAATATTGCAGGGTTTATAAATAGTACATGACCCACAACAACAAATAAGCAACCCAATTTCATATTTAAGGGGCATGAAGGAAACTGTGTATTCGTATGTGTAATAAAATCAATAGCAGCATGGGAAGAGTTATTGATTTATTACAATTTGAATCAAATATATACATACATTGCTATTATGGGGGAGGTACATATACTATTTCACCCAACCTATAAACAATGACTCTTATATTTTATGATTTTCATTATGTTCTCTAGTCACTCTTTACTTTATGTTTTTAGCATGTCATGTTTTTGTCCCATGCGTATTCATGAACTAACTTTATTTCTCGTACATTTGAATTTATTTCTCATGATTGTGATCACAATTTTAATTTTACTGTAATGTGGCAGGTTGATCGTGGTAAATCAATAGCCTCAGAACAGATAAATGAACAACATTTTTCGAATTTCATTTAATATGCATTTCATTTTTGTGGTGATCAATTATTTTATTTGTTTACATAACTGAAATGATATTTATTTTGTTGAAATATGTAGTCATAGGGACATGATGTTGATGATTAATCGCTCATATAAAAGGATTTGTATGCATCCCCTAACCATATGGTATTAATAAAAAAAGATCAATCAAGCGAATGGGGAAACTAGCTCACTTGTTAGACATTCTAGATCAAACTCCTGAAGTCGAAGAAAGGATCAAAGAATTTATGACAAGGCTTAACACATATAAGGTAATAACCATAATTTCAAGTGGTTTTCTTTTTATGTCATAAGATCAATTATGAAATCTTTATTTTTAACCTTTACATTGTCTAAATGAAAAAAAAGTTTTCTTTCTTATATAGAGATTTTTGGATCATGTTAATCCCAACATGCATGGTGTGGGTAGTAGTGGCATTGCACAAATTCCAAAGGGTACCGACGCATGCCCTCGCATACCTACCTGGAGACGGCTATTCAAATATTCACCTTCCACACCATTAGGTGGGAGCCACGACACACACCCCCATGTAGCCAAACAAGTAGGCTTTGGAGGTGGTGATGGAGGTGAGGCTGATGATTTTTCCAACTATATGGCTTCTTTTCCTAAAGAAATACGTGTGACCAGCATGGGGACCTTTAAGGGAACATTTATGGTCAATGAGGAAGGGATTCCATTAAATCAAGTTAAAGACCCAGGTACAATTTAATTTTGATATTCTCGTATTTGAAGGTCAGATGGATTCAGATGTCCGAAAAAATGGTTAAATCTACTAGAAGGTTATTTCTCTGTTCACAATTTTTTCGACAGGGAAAACATCACCTTCATACTCCTTAAGGATCTCCCCCATGTCAAACATTGGTGGGAAACTTATTGGGAGAAAAGTTCCAGAGAGGACTCTGGAATATATGGGGCTGAAACCACTTGGTATTGTTTTGTGGATGTGGTAAATGAACAATATTACCCTGCTGGTAACTATGACGACCGGCACATGATATGGACCACGCCGCATCAAGAGAGGGGCCAAGAAGTACCTAATTTAATCAATACTTTCCATACCTTGCACACCAAGCTGGGTATCAAATATTAAGAGCGATATTTGGTTTTGAAATACCGTGGGGATCCACACACGTACATCCAAACCAAAATACATTTCCTGGACACCTCATAATTGGGAGCTGCTTATCAATATGTTTTCAAAATCAAGAAAAAATTTAAGCACCATAGAAAATGGGATTTCAAGTCTTCAAATACAAAACCACCAAAGTATGATAAAGACAACCTGTTGATGGGCAAAAATGACTGCTCATCAACTGAAAGAGTGAATTTGGTCTGGGGTTGTCTAATTAACCCAAGACATTTGGATTGAGTCACTCTGATGGGTTTAATGGCTCCATTGGCCAATCTAAAGTCCTAAAGGAAATGAAAAAAATAAATAAAAGAAACGAAATAACTCACTAATTACTAATCACTAATATATATATGTACATCTAAATATATATACAGTTTATTTAATAATATTTGTATGATAGTTCTATTTATCTAATTCATATATACAAGATATACAAATAATGAGTTTTAATCTGAACTCATAAAAAATCAAATGTATAATGGTTCTTTTGATGAAAGTAAATAAAAAGAGCAAAAGTACTATTTTTTTTTTGGTTTGTTTTTAATCTATATACATTCGTAAGATCAAATATTAAACTACTATTTAAACAGAAAAATGTAGATAGTGAAAATTATACTACATATAATAATTTTGATTATAGACAAGCAAATAAAAAAAGAACAAACTAACCTATTACTCACTTGAAGAATATGCATCCAACTGTTTGCGTAAATCGTACATCATCCCATCCACAAGATAAATCTGTTTTGCATCTTCACACTGTTTGGGATAAACGCCAACTATACATTGACTGGTGTATTTAATTGATAAAACAATAGGACACAAAATAATAACTGTGATATAATAGACTGCAAGTAATAACACATAAGATAAATCCGACAGTTATAGCTTACATTTAATCAATCAACATGTTTAAGGTAAATCTCATAATATGAATTGAATGATCATTCACTGTTTTCATAAAAATGAAGCACAAAATCATGAACTGTGAGAGAAAAACTATCTTAACAACAAAATAATCTGTGAAGAAGAAAGCTATCAACAGTCATCAAATTATCAAGATAAACAAATTATAGACAACAACAACATTTACAAATGGCTAAAGTATAAATGCAAATACTTGTTATGTCCAAATTCGAGTATAAATTGTTCACAACAAGCCCCAGGCCAAGATGCCTCTGATTACAAAAATAATGGGTTTATAAAGGCCTCAGAAAAGACAACTATTTCCCCTTCTGAGATCAGATATTGATTACAAAAATAAAAGGGGGATACAACCACCCGGATCATACTAGATCCTCTAAAGCTAACAAAAGTTCATTTCTGTTCATACAAAATGCATCAAAGATATGACTGGTCGGTCTCAAGGATGCCTCAGATCAATTGATAATCATGAACTCTTGAATATCCTCGAAGGAAAAGGAAAAATAGAAAGACTTAGATACATATTCAACCATTAATTTGCATATTTTGAATTAACATAACTGGCTACAGAATCTGTGATTTTGTAGCTAGTTATTTTAGTAAAGGAAATCCAATTTATTGTAAGAACAAAGAAAACTAGTTTTTACAAATAATCATATTTTAAGATAAAGAATCATACCTCCAACTATGAGATCAAATCGTATCAGACAACCTTGGAATTTACAATGGTTGTTGCAGCCTCAAAATTTTTAAATACTACATTGCCTGTTCTCTTCATATGTTTTTCTTTTCCTTGAATAACAGAGTCGAGCCTATGGTTTTCCTTCGTTAAGACACCGATATGATCAGTGAGAGCCTTAAACCATGACTGTAGGATAGGGATATCATTATAATATATATCAATCTAGGATAGACAGACTTCACACTTCGACTCTGCGGTGGTTGCATGGGAACAAACATGATTGTGAACCAGAGCATCTTCCACACAGATAGTAGATTCATTACCCAATTTAATACCAAGAAATTATGCATTACGTTTCAGACAGGGAGGTAAATTCTCAACAAAGTTGTAGGGCTGATCGAGGTGTGGCTTGAACGAATAAGGGTCTTCTTCAGTGAGGAACCTATCGATTTCGGAGTCCGAACTCTCATGGACCTCGATCATGCTGATCGAGCTCGCATGAGATTTCAACTTGTTTCGAATCTTTCTTGAAATGAACCTCATGGCTCTCTTGTTTTTAAAATTTAAATCAAGATGGCCTTTAGATATCTCACCTATAGGTTTCTTTAAATTTTTAATAGAGTCATTAGGGTGTATAACTTGCTCACTGACCTGCTCAATAACCTTTGGATCTAGCGAGGGTCTATTGTAGGAGGCCAAGACACAGTCCTGGGTAGGTGAGAGGGGCACTGTAGGGTAGACAAGGGTCTCTTCAACCATGATTTTGTCGAACTCCTCCATATCAGGGTTACCATAACCGTTTCTGGTTATGAATGAATCCCAACTGTCATTCTATAATTCTAATTGATGCACAAGAAATATTTTTATTAGGCCGTGATGGAAGAGGCTCGAGTCTGACCACTGCTTTCTATACCTTTTGCCCATTTTATAAAGGCTCCTCAATAAATAATATGGCATGTTCAAAGGAAACCCCATAAAAATCATAAACAGATGCAAATGATAAAGAAACACAAGACCGAAATGTCCTTCACAGGTGACAAACTGTTTTAACATAGCAAGCAGACCGTGCCAGTGAACTTTCAATAAAGAGATGGGCATACCTTTGTCACATCCTTTTATCTTTCGATATGTAAATAGAAGACTCCAAGGAACTTCTTCCACTTTTGCATTTTTGAACCATCTTTGACTGCTTGCAGGGAGTCCTGTAGCTTGACTCAATAAATCCTCTGTAACCTCAAGTTGGACATCACCCACCTTAGCTCTACACATGTCGAAGGAGAAAGCGAATTCCTGGGCAGTTTGTAAATTGAAACCCTAAAATTTCTAAGGAAAACGAGCCAACCATTACTCTCTAGATCTTCTCTGGCATCGTCATATAAGAGCAGAGTTTGAATGCCATTTGGTTAGACTCTAACAACAAGAGCCATACTAGATGAAAGGTTAATCAATCAAACACAGTGTGCAGGGAGGGTTTGCAAGACAGACCAGAGCCATACCCTAAGCCCAAGAACACCAACAATGAATGACGTATGAGAAGATACTCATAACGATAAGATGGGAATTAATTGAAATGCATGCAAAGAGGGTTTGCAGAGCCCAATACCAGCCTTGGAAATGATGGCTGAGTGCAAATTGTATTTCCACCTTTGCATTTAGTACAAGCTAGGACCAAATCATTAAAAAGGAAAATAAGTGTGCACATAGTGGGTTTGATCTTAAGGTTTGGGGGAGGTTGAAAATAAAAAATAAAAGGCCTAGTAAAAAGGAAATGTATAACCAAGAATTGAACAAAAACCATACCAAAACACAAATCAAAAAGGTCCTTTGTTTATATAACTATCAATCCCTAAGCATGCTTGGTGTTCAAAGAATCGAAACAAAGAGAATAACTCTTCATGGAAAGGAGCAAAGCTTCATTAATAGACTATAGGAACAATTTTCCTTTAATAAATGTTCAAACAGAATGGTAACACAGTCGCAAGTTTTCATGCTTCGTTTTCATTCTTTCAGTGATGAACGAAGCATGAAGGACATAGAGAAAAGTGACAACTTACAACTGTTATTTTGAAAATTGTATCATGAAGAGTAATAAAAATAGATGACCCTAGTTAGGCAACTATATAGATCATTTAATTGATATAAAAAGTTAACAAATATTTGAGCTGCCAACAATGGCGACATGCTGGGAGAAGTAAGTATCTCTGTAATACGAATGAGTTCAGGTTGGAGAAATCTGAAAGACTTCAAATCAAAGAATAACTGAAAGGTTATTTGAACATTTTTAATAATCATGATGCAGTCCAGTTTTAGATATCTTTCGTTTATAAAGAACGAAATCTAGTGACAAACTTCACAAAAGAAAGGCACGACGTTTAAGTTAATGTCTCCAATACTGCTGACAGGGCCACTACTGCCAGTAGACGTCCATAGCCTCGATAGGGATGTCAATTAACCCACTCTCACGTCTATATCCTGTCCAAGAAATTTCAAATCAGAACGAAGGACGCTTATGGCCAAAATGAGATTTATATCTGAGAATTTTCTTTTATCTGACATCGCTTCGCTGCCAGCGGGCCTGTTCATTACCCCAACGAAGTTGTCTTGGCATCATCCATGCATTTACCCGCTACCAACAGACATGTTTAGTGTCTCGACGGGTTTACAAACACTTCCCACGACTCTCTGAGAGATTATTCACATTCTGATATAGTTTTTAAAAATATTCAACAGAGCGCGGTGATGCTGAAAACTCCAGTTTTTTATCACAACTTAATATTTCACAGGCCTTTAAATTTTTCTTTCTATCCTTCATCAAGATCTGAAAAATAGTTCATTAATAAAACTAATTTTCAAGAACAGGGAGACATTGTTGAGTTGCTTTCTTAAAGAGCAGGGATGGCGTAAAGAGTTTTAAAGATAATCATGGATACTTTCAAGTGCAAATTGAAACCAAGAAATCAACTTTCTAACAAAATATCATCTTCAACTAGCCTACAAATTCAGAAATAGATAGCAATTTATGCTCTGACAACCTTTGACAGTTGTTTTCGAGATGAAGTATTCTGCTTTCTTTGTCTGAGCTAGACTGTAGTACATGCATGTTTGTTTCAAAAAGACCGATACACAAAAATGAAAACAAACACAAAACAGCAACGAAAAACAAATAGCAAGGAAATCAAAACAGAAAAATATTTACAAAAGGTGTATGGGAGAGTTGTCACGTGAAATACCTTTTAAGATCTTGGCCATTCACCAGGAAGGTGTATAGCTGTCCCTCTAAATTCTACAGGCGAAAAGAACTGGGACCTAGTTTTTTAGCAATTAAAAATGGTCTCAACCATAGGTTCTGAAACTTAGTATGTTCTCCTTTCCCCTCATGAGGTTTTTCCCACTTAAGGACAAGATCGCCTACTTCAAAATTTTTGTCTGAGGCAGAATTGGAATCGAACTAGTTTTTGACAATGAGTTGATGTTGATCCAATTTTCATTTTGCTTGAGCCCTTACTTCCTCTAACTTTAGCAAAGCGTTAATTCGACTTTCCAAAGGAGGACAATCTTCTTCTTGCACCTTCTGCGATAACTATAGATATGGAAGAACATGTGGTGGAAGAATCGCTTCCCTACCATGAACGAGAAAAAAGGGGGAATTACCAACAACAATTTTAGGAGTTATCGTATCAGCCCAGATTGCATTAAATAGTACATTATGCCAATTTTTATGATTTTCGAAGACCATTCTTTTGATGATCTTGATCAGGTTTTTATTAGTTGATTTAGCCAAACCATTGCCTTGGGAGTAATAGCTGGCATAATACTTTAATTTTATTCCTTTTTCTAAAGAGAAATCACTCGTTTCGAGAGACAAAAAATAGGAAGCATTATCAAATACTAGACATTCAGGAATACCGAAACGAGTGATAATATTTGAATTCAGGAAAGATATTACCTGGCTGGTGTTTACCACTTTTAATGGTGCAGCCTCAGACCATCTGGTGAAATAATCTATGGTTGTTATGATGTATTTATGATTTTGCGCGGAGGTGGGGTTGATTGGGCCTATAATATCAAGGCTCCATTGCTAAAAAGGGGAGTCTACCGAGATAGGTTGTAGCGGGAATGCTGACTTATGTACTAATCCAAAAACCTTTTGACAGATTACACACTTGCGGAATAACGCATGGGCATCTTTGAAAAGAGTAGGCCAGTAATATCCTGCCCTTAATACTTTGTGGGCAGTGTTGTCTCCACTGAAATTCCCACCAGGTTCCCCTGCATGTAATTCTAATAAGACTTTATCTGCCTCATCTTTTTATAGACCACACATAAGTATTCCATCAAAATTTTGGCGAAACAATATACCATTTACTAGCTGAAAAGAAGTAGATTTTAATCTTAACACTCTCCTCTTTTTTGGATCAAGGTGACGGGGAGCTGATCCGTGAATTAGATCAAATTTGATGTCATCATACCAAGGACTAGTAAGGTTTTGTGCACAGTAGATTTGATTTTGATTGGGCTGATCTTGAATTAACATATCAGTTTTATTCTACTGTCCTATAGTTGAATCAACAACCAATTTACATAAACCTCAGCCTCTAACAATTTGTGCTAGAGTGATTTCAAGGTCATATTCTTGTAAGGATGTGACCTAGTTTGCCCTTTTTTCACCTAGTTCTTTCTACACTAACAAATTCCTAATAGCAGGGTAAGGGACAATGATTTTCATCCTAGACTTCAGTAGATAAGATTGAAAGTGTTTTACTGCTTTAAAAATAGCATAAGCCTGTTGATCTACTACTGGGTAATTAAGTTCTACTCCCTTGAAGGCTGAGCTCATAATAGAAATTAGAACTTCATCATTTTCAGCATTCTTTGGGGTTAGCACAGCAGCATAAGACCGATCAGAGGCAAACATGTAGAGAGTGAAATCTTGAGAAAAGTCAGGGCTCATTAGAGAAGGAGCGTCTACTATAGCCTTTTTTATTGAATCAAAAGCTTGACTTTCTAGAGGTCCCCAATGGTACTGTACATTTTTTTTTATTAAGTTTTGTAATGGCCTGACCATTTCTGAAAAGCTGGGGACGAACCTTCTAACAAAATTTATCTAACCTAAGAAAGATTGCATGGACTTTTTGGAAGAGGGAGGGGGCAGTTTTGAAATGACTTGGGTCCTTTCAGGGTCAATGATCATCCCTTCATTTGATACAATGAATTCGAGGAACGTGCCTTGTTCTACTGCAAAGACATATTTCTTAGGATTTAAAGAGATGTCATACTTACGACATCGCTATAGAACAGATCTTAGATGAGCTAAATGATCTCCTTTATTCTTTGAGAAGATAGTGACATCATCTAGATAAACTACTACAGATTGATTGATTAGACCGCGAAAAGTGATATCCATCGCTCTCTGAAAGGTGGCACCGGCATTAATGAGCCCAAAGGACATCTTTCTATAAGCATAGGTACCCCATGGAGTATGGAAAGTGGTCTTCAGCTAGTCTAGGGGAGACATAAGGACTTGGTTATACCCTGAAAAACCATCCAACAACGATAATATTTCAGAACCGGATACTTGTTGGAGGATTTGTTCCATGGGAGGAACGGGGTAGTTATCTTTATCATATGCTCATTTTAAATTTTAGAAATCGACACATAGTCAAATTTCACCACTCTTCTTCATTACATGGATAAGATTAGAGACCCACTATGTATGTCTTACCGGGAAGATTATTTTAGCATTCAAGAGTTTGTTTAGTTCTTTCTTGACTGTTGGTTCAAGTTTTGGGTGCATCTTTCTTAACTTTTATTGAAAAGGTTGGGTCTGGGGATTCATGGGAATAATGTGTTGTATGATGTTAGGATCAAAGGTTTTTAGATCGTCATATGTCCAAGAAAAGACATCCTTAAATTCCTTAAACAACTTAATAAATGTTGTATTTTCTTGCTCAGAACATCCCATCCCTAAATTGATGCACTGTGGATTATCTTTAGTTCATAAATTTACTTTTTCATGTGTCAAGGAAGAACTATTCGTTTTACAATTCACTGATTTTATGAATTTATCATGCAAATCATAAAACCTTTCTAATCTTACCATAGATTTTGGGATAGAATTTACCAGATCTGATGTTGACTTCGGGGATACTGGATCCGGTATTAGCGTAAAATTGTGAAGGTCTTCATCATGGGTACCTTTGTCGATAACTGCACCTTGGAAAGTATCTTCCATGTGCAGAAAACTGATGATCTGTTGATCGTCATCAAAAACTCTCCAATTAGTGATGTTGTCTGGGACGAATGGTCTGAACAACAACTCGATGAAAAATGCATTTGGAGAAAGGCCTTCTGCAGGAAAAATTTTAGAGGCGACATTAGCTAACAAATCAACCTCAGAATTATTCAATCTCCGAATAGAATTAATGTTAAACACATAAAATTTCTTCATTAAATTCCATACCTCAGTTTGGTAGCTTTCCAGGTGTGGAGATAAATAGTGAATAGAATTCTTTACCTGTCTAACCACAATTTCTGAATCATCAAAGACTGTTGAATTCTGAATCCTCAAATCTAGTGCTTTTCTAAGACCTTGCAGGAGTGCCTCGTATTTGGCCGTATTGTTTGTGCATTCAAATTCTAACTGGAAAGCGATCAAAGTTTTGTTACCTGTTGGATCAATGAGCACACATCCTACACCGATTCCTTCCTTAGATTTAGATCCATCGAAGTAAAGAGACCATATTTGATTTTCATCAGGTGCATGTGACCACTGAGAGAGGGTTGTTGACTATGTGCATGTCATAATTTCATACTGCTATTCTGGGTCAGTAATGGCAGAAGTTTCAGCCATGAAATTGCCAAAAAAATGTTCATCCCCTGCATTTCAGATGAATTGGTGGAAGGAGTGAATGGTTCATTAGGATCATTTAAATCATTTACCGTGAACTTAAGATAACACTCACGATTGACCTTGATTCTGTTAGGCTTTCCATTCTCGGGAAGCCACAAGTGAGACCAATCTGTTGCAAAATAACCATGTAGCTGTTTCGACCAATCTATACTTAAAAACAAGCCATATACTTCAGGGATATCAATGAAAATAATATCAATAACCTGATGGACTTTAGGATTAGATGATAATATGATAAGTACATTTTTTAATTCAGCTATTACTTTAACACTAGTCCGATCAAGCTGAATAATTTTCAGACTGGAAGGTTGAACTTTAGCATTGATTTTTTGGCAGATAGACCAAGGAATTACGTTTGATGATGCACCTGAATCTACCATACAATTATGTACATTCCTATTGAAAATTTCAAAAGTCAACAAAAAGGGTGGGACATTTCTGCGAGTATTAACAACAGAAGTTTGTTGTTTTTTAGTCGCAGCCCCTGGAACTAGTTTATCTACATTTGTTACATTTTTTACAGTAAGGTCTCTTTTATCAGAGGACTCTAGCGTCATTTTAGCGGAGACCTTTTGAGGTGTTTTAGGGATGTTTTCTGCAAATTTGTTGTTGTTTGGATTGTTTTTTTTGTTGTTTTCTGCAATATTTTGCAGCATCTTTTGCAGAAGAAAAGGAAATTTCAATAATTCGTAAATAGAGATATTAACTCTAAGTTTTTTGAGATCCTCAATCAAATCATACTCTAAATTTGGAGTTTCTAAACTTTGTTTAGTTTCAATTTCTCTAGACTATTTTTGAGGTGCATTAGTTCCAATTTCAGAAGAGGATTTATTCATTGTCTTACTTCTGGTATTGTAAGGATGCACTTTTTCGAAATTAGCTTGAAAGATACTATCCAAAAAATGCCCGAAAATGTTGGGAGAGGATTTGTCTTCTTCCACTATTTCTTGTTTAGCCATGTCTTCAGGAATTTCGGGAGGAATCGAGTTATCATGTGCTTCTAGAATTGTCTGGATAGAAAACTGTAAGCTTTCTAGGTTTAGGCCTTCAGAATTTGAGTTAGGCCGGTTTGTGGGAAAAGGCTTTCTGAAAGGGGGTTTGTAAGGCCCCTTGCTTGAAGAAGCTTCTTCAGTTGATCTTCTCAAATCTATAACCTAGTTTGACATCTTCTGAACAACCTTGTGTAAACTTTCAAGATCAGAACCGTCTGATTGAGTTTTGGTTTGGGGAGGTCTAGGAAGAATTTCGATTTTCTTCTTGGAGGATGAAGTAGTCTCTACCTCATTATATATATTGTCTTTTAGGCTAAGAATATATTTCTCGATTTGACTCGCCCCCTCGAAGGCTTCTAATAACGTTGCTTTCTTAGACCTTTTTACCCATATTGCTATGTTTTGGTGTAGGGCTTTCCTGTAGTATGCGACAATAGGATTTTCAACAGGCATTTAATCCATGGGGATTCGATTCTTTAATGTTAGAAACCTTTGATTAAAGTATTTTATCTTTTCCTTGGGGTTCATCTTTAAACTAGAGAGTTCCATAACTAAGACTTCAGGAGATTTTTCATCTCCAAATTTCTCAAGGAAACAGGATTCAAATCTATCCCAAGATACAATGGTGTGGGGTTGTTGGGAAAAGTAGCAGGTAGAGGCATTGCCTTCAAAGGTGTATGGAAAAAGTCTACATACTACATCTTTGTGTTCAACACTATGGAGCCTAATGGCTAGCATGAATTTTTTAATATGATCCTCAGCAATCTGCTTGGAATCTGGGTCAAATTTGGTGAGCCATTTCTTCGGATGTTTAGGCAAAGGATGTTGGGGCCTAGGTATGGCCACTGCATCTTGATCGAGCCAAGGCCTGGTGGGATTATTCGGATTTTCCATAGGCGTGGGTGGTGTCGAAGGATGAGATGAAGAATTGCCTTCGTCTAATGATTCTTCTCCTGAGGAAGAAGGAGATGAAGGAGGTGGTGATGGTGGAATACCAGATCCTCCTGCTGCAGGAGTGAGGATATGATCTGGATCCGTAGGGTTTAGGGTAAGACCAGTGCCTTCAAGTTTCTCCCTAATATCAGAGAAGTCTAAAGGTTGATTTAATGTCTGACCTGGTTGTCTGATACAGGCCAAAGCACCGTGTGTTCTTAGAAGGGATTGACGAACAATTTCTTGTACATCGGCCCCTAGGGGATTTGGTGTTACTAGTTCAACGGTAATCCATGGATTGTCGTTTGATGTGGTTGTTGTTTGAGAGACAATGTTGTCATCAAAAAAAATTCTTATTACTATAGGTGAGCGGATAGGTGGGGGAGGAGTCTTGCGACCTCCACGTGCCATCAATAGTATTCAGGCCCTCCTTCTAGCGCCATTTGTTGACGGGTGAAAATGACCACTCGTCAACTGGAAGAGTGAATCCGGTATGGGGTTGTCTAATTAACCCAAGCCATTTGGATTGACTCACTCTGATGGGTTTAATGGCTTCGTTGGCCTATCTAAAGTCCTAAAGGAAATGAAAAAAATAAATAAAAGAAATGAAATAACTCACTAATTACTAATCACTAATATATATATGTACATCTAAATATATATACAGTTTATTTAATAATATTTGTATGATAGTTCTATTTATCTAATTCATATATACAAGATATACAAATAATGATTTTTAATCTAAACTCATAAAAAATCAAATGTATAATGGTTCTTTCGATGAAAGTAAATAAAAAAATCAAAAGTACTATTTGTTTTTTGGTTTGTTTTTAATCTATATAAATTTGTACGATCAAATATTAAAATACTATTTAAACAGAAAAATGTAGACAGTGAAAATTATACTACATATAATAATTTTGATTATAGACAAGCAAATAAAAAAAGAACAAACTAACCTATTAATCACTTGAAGAATATGCATCCAACTGTTTGCATAAATCGTACATTAGCCCATCCACGAGATAAATTAGTTGTGCATCTTCACACTGTTTGGGATAAATGCCAAACTATACATTGACTGGTGTATTTAATTGATAAAACGATAGAACACAAAATAATAACTGTGATATAATAGATTGCAAGTAATAACACACAAGATAAATCTGATAGTTACAGCTTGTGTTTAATCAATCAACATGTTTAAGGTAAATCTCATAATATGAATTGAATGATCATTCATTGTTTTCATAAAACTAAAGCATAAAATCGTGAACTATGAGAGAAAAACTATCTTGACAACAAAATAATCTGCGAAGACGAAAGCTATCAATAGTCATCAAATTATCAAGATAAACAAATTATAGACAACAACAACATTTACAAATGGCTAAAGTATAAATGAAAATACTTGTTGTGTCCAAATTCGAGTATAAGTTGTTCACAACAAGCCCCAAGCCAAGATGCCTCTGATTACAAAAATAATGGGTTATAAAGGCCTTAGAAAAGATAATTTTTTCCCCTTCTGAGATCAGATATTGATTACAAAAATAAAAGGGGGATACAACCGCCCAGATCATACTAGATCCTCTAAAGCTAACAAAAGTTCATTTCTGTTCATACAAAATGCATCAAAGATATGGCTGGCAGGTCTCAAGGATGCCTCAGATCAATTGATAATCATGAACTCTTGAATATCCTGAAAGGAAAAGGAAAAATAGAAATATTTAGATACATATTCAACCATTAATTTTCAAACTTCGAATTAACATAACTGGCTACAGAATCTGTGATTTTGTAGCTAGTTATTTTAGTAAAGGAAATCCAATTTATTGTAAGAACAAAGAAATCTAGTTTTAACAAATAATCCTATTTTAAGATAAAGAATCATACCTCAAACTATGAGATCAAATCGTATCAGACAACCTTGGAATTTACAATGGTTGTTGCAGCCTCAACGTTTTTAAATACTACATTGCATGTTGTCTTCATACTTTTCTTTTCCTTGAATAACAGACTTTAGCCTATGGTTTTCCTTCATTAAGACACCAATCTGATCAGTGAGAGCCTTAACCTATGACTGTAGGATAGGGATATCACTATAATATCTATCAATCCAGGATAGACAAACTTCACACTTTGACTGTGCGACGGTTGCATGGGAACAAACATGATTGTGAACCGGATCATCTTCCACATGAACAATAAATTCATTACCCAATTTAATACCAGGAAACTCCACGTTACGTTTCAGATAGGGAGGTAAATTATCAACAAAGTTGTAGGGCTGATCGAGGTGTGGCTCGAACTAATGAGGGTCTTCTTCAGTGAGGAACCTATTGATTTTGGAGTCTGAACTCTCATGGACCTCGATCATTCTAATCGAGCTCACATGAGATTTTGACTTGTTTTGAAGCTTTCTTGAAATTAACCTCCTGACTCTCTTGTTTTTAAAATTTAAATTAGGATGGCCTTTAGATATCTCACCTGTAGGTTTCTTTAAATTTTTAACAGAGTCATTAGGGTGTATAACTTGCTCGCTGACCTACTCAATAACCTTTGGATCGAGCGAGGGTCTGTTGTAGGAGGCCAAGACATAGGCCTAGGTAGGTGAGAGGGGCACTGTAGGGTAGACAAGGGTCTCTTCAACCATGATTTTGTTGACCTCCTCCATATCAGGGATACCATAACCGTTTCTGGTTATGAATGAATCGCAACTGTCATTCTGTAATTCTAATTGATGCACAAGCAAGATTTTTATTAGGCCGTGATGAAAGAGGCTTGAGTCTAACTACTGCTTTCTATACCTTTTTCCCATTTTATAAAGGCTCCTTAATAAATAATACAACATGTTCAAAGGAAACCCCATAAAAATCATAAGCAGACGCAAATGATAAAGAAACACAAGACTGAAACGTCCTTCACAAGTGACAAACTATTTTAACACAGCAAGCAGACCATGCTAGCGAACTTTCAATAAAGAGATGGGCATACCTTTGCCACATCCTTTTATCTTTTGAGATGTAAATATAAGACTCCAAGGAACTTCTTCCACTTTTGCATTTTTGAACCACCTTTGAACTCTTGCAGGGAGTCCCGTAGCTTGACTCAAGAAATCCTCTGTGACCTCAAGTTGGACATCACCCACCTTAGCTCTACACCCGTCGAAGGAGAAAGCAAATTCCTGGGTAGTTTGTAAATTGAAACACTGAAATTTTCTAAGGAAAACGATCCAACCATTACTCTCCAAATATTCTCTAGCATCATCATATAAGAGCAGAGTTTGAATGCCATTTGGTTTGACTCTAACAATAGGAGTCATACTGGATGAAAGGGTAATCGATCAAACACAACGTGCATGGAGGGTTTACAAGACAGACCAGAGCCATACCCCAAGCCTGAGAACACCAACAATGAATGGCGTATGAGCAGAAACTCATAACGATAAGATGGGCATTAATTGAAATGCATGCGAAGAGGGTTTGCAAAGCCCAAGACCAGCCTTGGAAATGATGGTTGACTGCAAATTAAATTGCCACCTTTACATTTAGTACAAGCTAGGATCAAAGCATTAAAAAGGAAAATAAGTGTGCACACAGTGAGTTTGATCATAAGGTTTGGGGGAGGTTGAAAATCAAAAATCAAAGGCCTGGTAAAAAGGAAACGTATAACCAAGAATTGAACAAAAACCATACCAAAACTCAAATAAAAAAGGTACTTTGTTTATATAACTATCAATCCCTAAGCATGCTTGGTGTTCAAAGAATTGAAACAAAGATAATAACTCTTCATGGCAAGGAGCAAAGATTCATTAATAGACTGTAGGAACAATTTGCCTTTAATAAATTTTCAAACAGAATGGTAACACAGTCACAAGTTTTCATGCTTCGTTTTCATGCTTTCAGTCATGAACGAAGCATGAAGGAAATAGAGAAAAGTGACAACTTACAACTGTTATTTTGAAAATTGTATCATGAAGAGTAATAAAAATAGATGACCCCAGTTAGGCAACTATATAGATCATTTAATTGATATAAAAAGTTAACAAATATTCAAGCTGCCAACACAACCCTAAGAAATATCCTCCCAAAACCCATCCCAAGCCATAGGAAAAGAAGGGTAAGGAAAAGACAAAGAACGACACTGAAAAGTGGTGCGAATTCCACAAAATCCCTTGGAACAACACCGATGAATGTCTCTAAAAATAATCATTGGTGGAAAAGATCAAAGAAAAAGAATCGAAACCATATTTAGAATTTGATTCAGAAAATACTAGTAGAAGATAGATCATCGATGCAGACCCCACTGCTATTGTCACGACTGCAACAATTCAACCAAAATAACCAGCAGATCCTAATGAGGGGGAGTTCCTATTCCATTAATAGATGTGGGTGAAGGGAATCCCATTGCATTCATTGTTGATATCAAAATCCAGAAGAACCTCATATCAACAGAGGTCATTAAACAGTTGGGATTGTTGACAACACCACACCCACAACCATACAACATCGGGTGGCTTCGCTAGGGACGAGATCTCTGTGTCAGCCAACAATGTCAATTGTCATTTGAAATCCAACTCTTCAAGGATGAGGTATTATGTGATGTTTCCCCTCTGGATGTTTATGATGTTCTTTTGGGACAACCATATATGTGGAAACTCCATATTATTTATGAGTCTCAACCCCGTAGTGTCATTGTTACTCTAGGGGGGAATCTCTACATGATACGAGAGGTAGTTCCAACTATTGTTCCACCAAAATAGTGGCAATGTAATCTCCCATACTGCAAAATTCATCCTCTTCACAATCTGTCCAAAAGGTGAAGAGAAGGACACTACAACCAATGCATCCTTCGCCCAAGACCTTTCTATCCAATAGAAGAAAATTGTAGAAGAGGAAGAAGATATTTTTTCTTCACCTACAATGGTTCCTACACACTTCCCATTCAAGCCAAGGTATAATATTTTGGTTGAATAGATTCAACCCTTCTAGAAACAGGTTCATGATAGTCTTCAACAAGCTAAGCAATGCAACTTCTCTAGCAAGGGAAGAAGCTGACAAAGATTCAGATTCAACAAACGCTTTCCCCTATCCATCGATAAATCAATGTAATGGATACCATTTATTCCTAATGAGGGAATATTGATCTAGGTGGATATCGGTGGCCACCCACCTATTCCAACTGGCTCAAAAGAGTTTGTTGGCAACTTACTATTTTTTGTAGTTTTTTGGTTCTTAAATTTTCAGGCCCATTTGGAGTGACTAAACAACACTTTTTCATGATTAGGCATCTCAATTATATCCAAAGTCTTGGATTGATCCAAAAACATGAATCTCCTCATTGATACCTTTCCAGCGAGCTATCATGCACCCCAAATGGAGATCATGTGCCAAAGTTATGCCCTCGGGAAGTTGATACACCAAACTACCCAAAATGGGGTCCACAAAACTATTGGATTTTCATCTTCTGGGGTTAGGGTTTTGGATTTTATTTATGTTAAAAAGGCCTTTGGAGCCTCATTGTAACAATGATATTCTTTTGAATGTGATTATTCATCACATCTTTTCTCTAAGAGAAGTTTCCACCATTCGAGCGATTCTTTCACTTTGTATTTCTACACTTTTGTACATTTCTCTCATTAATAGAAATTGTGCATTACTGTATATATGTGCCTCTTGGTATATATCCGATATATCTCTATTATATTATTGGCTCTCTTGCAATATATCTGTATATTTCTATGTTATATCTCCACTCTCATTTTTTGCTCAAAATAATCCAGATCATTCCCACCACTTGGAAGATCCTCCACTGAGATTGACGATGGAAATATTCTCTTTTGTATTCTCCGAGTAACTACGTACCCAAAAATACTTTTTCAAAACTAGAAAGAAATCCTAGGCTTCTTCTCCTTTCTTTATTTCTCTATTGAAGGTAGGAATGTTAGATTTATTAAATTCCTCAATCATAGAACTCTGTAAATGTATCTTCCTTTTATTCTTAGGGACACTCGATTTAGTGTCATTGTTGGAAAACACCTTGGAAGATATCTTCCAATTGGATGAATCTATGGTAATACTCCCACCGGATTTACTTTTCTTTGAATTTTGGTGCCTCTTCTTGGGAGAAATATTTCCCATATCGCTATGGGGTAATCTGTATCTTTTGGCAACTGAAGGGGTTTTCAACCTTTGTAATTGTTTCATATATTCATTACTAGGACCTTGATGTAGATGCTTATGAATCTCATATGATATCTACAATAGCACTGCATTCAATTTTCATGTTTATCTTCAGCTCTCATGAGCTTCTCATTTTTTTCCTTCAGAATTATGACAATGGTTATCAAATCTAGAGGGGTTTATCTAGCTCTCTAGCCATCATATTCTTCATCTATGAAATGTGATTTGTCCTCAATGCTAAATTGTACCATTCACTTTTACTGTCCTAGGTGATAAAATAAAAAAACATTGTTATCCATTACATAATTTAACATCATACAATGCATTCTTGGAAAAACAAAAAGTTCCCTTAAACAATCTTAAGTGGCCTTGATGACCCATGCAACTCTAGAGTTTGAACATATCTCTGATACCACTTTGTAACACATATAACTCCCTAATCATCACTTAGGTTGGTGGGATGTTATGTTTTTATCTTTCTCCTCTTGATAACTAATCAAATTCATCATTTTTTTAAGTGAATACTTCTCTTATCACAACATTTACTAATTTCAACTCTTACTAATTTATAGTGAAATCCCTCCAGATATTTTACTAAGATGACTAGGGACCTAAATTCCCTCAATTGGATCATAAACATTACTTCTTTCAATCATATCAATGATCTGTAGATATTGGGACTCATCCCCGTCAGAATAAAAAATCACTAAATTTGACGTCCTCTATGACGACATTATTTTGATGGGTCGATCACAGGGATCCAATGGTCCATAGACCTGATAATTCAACGATTTTGATTACATCGAGACCTCTACCTACTTGAGAGTTACTCTCCACTTAAATTCCCATTCTCCATGATAAAAATTGGGACCTATGAAAATATATGACTAAGATTAAATCTCTCCCATGCACCAATTAATGATCCACATATGTTCTCGAAGTCCCTCCACATCAGAATGTCTCCACTATGGTGTCATGTACCACTCTGACCACACATGCTCCGACAGATCAAACTATCCACATTCATTTCATCTGATGAATACCGTGTACTTCATGATTTACAACTATTCACCAGTTAAGGTTCCTAAACCCTCCTCATTAGAGAGATTCACATGAGATATGATGGATGAGATCCCATAAGGAATATTTCTCAAGATCAAAAATCCTTAGAATCCCAAATATTTGAAATCCTTTGCAACCTTCCATATAGAACTCCTACAAAATTACTTTTGATAGACTCATGACTCACATCAATGCTCTTGTGACGTAGAACCCTACCCTCGGGCCGAGATCCGCACAGGATCTTCACTAAAACCACGCCAAGGGTTAATCAAACCTTTTGTTTGAGCCACAAAGGACTTCGGGTTTCAGGAGTTGGAGAGTCTCGATATATCCCATAGCTCTTAAGAAATGTTGAAATGTGAATCGTCAACGAGGGTTGACCGCACCAACATGCACCACCTATTGCCACTAAATTCGACTTTTCAGAACTTGAGCGAACAACCCGACAATCATTCCTCTTGCCTTATGATTCCCCGAATTTCAAAATTTTGGAATGCCGAAATGGGCTCAACATCCCGTGGAATGCACGTTTGATGACCTTTCGGGACTCCTCATACAAAGATTTCACAATTCTCGACCCCAACTCACTCGCCACGCTAATTCCTGAATTCTGAAATAGCAACCCTTTTTCAGGATTTCACGTACCAGGAGTTTGAAACTCTCAGTTCCAAAAAAACACTTCTCTCATCTACTTCCCGGACCCCAAAATGCCGAAATGTTGGGATTCCATTCCAAAGACACTTCGCATTTCACAACTTTGGGGTTTTCAGTGAAAAGCGACCCGGCTCCTTGTCATCAGGGTTTCCGAAATGTCGAACCCCAATATGTTTAAATGCCAATGTTTTACACCAAAGGAACGTTGTGTTTCACGACTTCGAGATTTTCAATGCTAAGGGTCCTGGTTCCTTGTCATCAGAATTTCTGGTATGCCGAACCCCGAAATACCAAAATTTCACACTTGATTATCCCTTTCACGATTCAGGTCTTAGAGTGACCAAGGATTTTGCTCTGCACTTCGACCTTACGGATCCAAAATTTCTGAAATGATCTAACGGCTCAAACTGATCACGATCAATGGTTCATGTTGATTCTTGATGTTGGGGTGGCAGATTCTTCCAACTCCTAACCACCTTGTAGATCCTCTAGATCCTACAATCCTCGCGACTTCGTGAGTTCTCCACGGAGAATTCTGACCACCAAATGCACTCCTCAAGGACTTTTATCCAAACGACTCGATGTTCTCCCTCCTAAACTTAACTTCTATGAGATGATTTCAGCCTTTGTCTCCCTTCGAACACTTCAAAGGTTAAATCCCTCCTGAGCTTTCACTTATAAAATCAAGCTTCCAAAAGGATCCCTGCTCGCACTCCTTCCGACAAACCTTCAAATAACCTCTAGTTATTTGGATCTTCGACCCTGTGCACTCCTTGCAATAGTGGTCCTCCAACCTTCCTTCTAGATTTATAAAATCCAAGGCTTCAACTGGCCTGTGCACACCTTGCACGACTCTGTGCTTCACCTGCACATCAACTGGTATGAGAACAACAATAACTCTCATGAGCTTTCTAAGATAAAACTCAGACCCTCATCAATGAACACCTTGCGGACATTCACTGCACTCCTTGCAGGAATTCACAGGAAGAGAAACAATTGAAACTCATTCTTCTCCTCTTTCAGACTTCATACGCTCAACATGAAATCACACACACATTGCAACATTGAAATTAAAGCATAAGAGAGAAACAACTCATCTGTAAACATATAATTCAACAACTGTAAACAGTAAGCATCACAACACCATGAAAGTTGAGTCAAAGTTTCATATATTAACTCAAATGCTCCTGTACATGGGTTCTTCTCTACAACTCTCTGTTTCATCTCTTCAGGTTATGAATTCTGAATGATCATCAAAATTTACAATGATACAAGGATGAGGGTGTTTATATTCGTTTTCCCTCCTATGCTTCTAAAACTGTCTAATCTAACATTCATATCTACCTACTTTACATTAACAGACTTAAATGCCTAATACATCCGGTCGATGAGAGTAATCTCTCTAGATCTGTTCATATCTCCAAGACATAAATGTAAGTACACATTTTCCTAGCTATTNAAAAAAACGTGCTCCTTTTTCCCATCTGCTCATCCAACTATTCCGTTGGCTAGGTGCGTGCTTTGGCTTTGGCTTTGTACGATGCTCATGCATCATACTCCCTCGCTTGAAAATTTTCAGGAACTCCTATTCATGAGCTCTTGCACGGTCTTTCCATGCCTATGAATTGTTGCTTAATCCTCCCAACTGACATCTTCAACTGGATGTCCCTTCCATTTGACCAAGTATTCAAAATACTCTTTTCTCCTGGTCTTTTTGCGAACCCTTTTGTCAATTATGCTTTCCATCTGTGGCTCTACAACTGCAGGCATTTGTTTTGTCCATTGGACCTCTTTCTGTTCCTCCTCTATTCTTGCTTCTTCAGCTCTGTAAGGGTACAAATACGCAACATTGAATATCGGTGAGATTCCAACCCCATCAGGTAATTCAATGATGCAGGAGCATCGCCCATGTCAAGCAAGCCAGTGTGGAAGGCAAGGGACAGTTGGACAAGCGCTAGCACAAGTTTTGAAAATCACCTTGGAAGTTGTTGCGCAATCATAAATGTAATAGTTTAATGAAGCGCACTTGTATAATGTAAATGGACCTTGAGCAGATTGCTCTCATCCTTAGTAGGTAGAAGGCATTTAAAAAGTAGTTAATGCAGGTAGATAGAATTTAATTCTAGATTAGATAGTTTTAGGAGATGGAGGGAAACGGATATAGACACCCTCATTATATCATTGTAACATTAGCTAAGAAAATCATATTGAAGCCGGAGCATGAATAGAGAGAAGAAGAGAGAGAGAGCTCTGTAGGAGACTCCATGTATAGATCTTGAATTAATAGAAGGAGATTGATTCAGAATCATGGTGTTCATATTCTCTATGTACACATCTTTGAATGTTATGCTCATGAATGTTTGTTTCCTGTTATACATTTGCTTTTATGTTGTATATGTGATTTCATGTTTGAAGTTTGAAGTCTGAGAGGAAGTGAGAATGAGTTTCAATTGTTTCTCAATTTGAGCAAGGATTCCTGCAATGAGTACAGTTGAAAGTGTCCACAAGGAGTGCATCGACAGAAGGCTCAGATAGTCTAACTTTTGTTCTCATTCACCCAAGAGTGAAATTGGGTTACAGGAGCCATGCAAGGAGTGCGCAGGCCAGGAGGAGCCTCAGAATTTTGATTCTAAGCAGAGCATAGAGAGATTGCTGCTGCAGGTGTGCGCAGAGTTGAAGTATTCAAGAACTTGAGAGTGTTTGAAGGTTGTCCGCAAGGAGTGCGAGCAAAAGACTTCTTTCTGAGGGCTTGAAGCTGTGGGAAAAGCTCAGGAGGAATAGAACCTTCGAGTAATCACCAAGAGAAGCACGGGGAGTTTGTGTCATGGAGTGTTCAACAGGCATCGTAAGTTTGTGTGCAGGTGGACGAGTTCCACTCAGGAACACTTGTCCATTTGCGGGAATCGCTAAAGGAAGGATGGACGGACGGTATTCTCTGAGGAGAATCCATGAATTTCCGTGAGCCGTTAGATCTTGCGGAGGTGCAAGGGAGATACTGCAGGTATTCCCAAGAGGGTTAAAATCTCAGGAGGGGCAGAGTTGTTGATCCGAGTCACAAGGACCGTCGGATTCACACATGACATTGTGCATTGGGGTTTCGCGAGTTGAAGTCCCGTGAATATAGTAACAACAGGAATCCCGATATTGCGATACGTGACATTTCGGCAAGTACGAGAATAGTGTGGGGCCACAAGGGTCAGAGTGGTGGACAGGTGGCACACCTTATTGGAGTTTCATGGCGAGAAGTACCGAACTCATTACATCTGGATTCGTGATACCGCGAAGTCCGAAATGTCGATGGAGTGAAGGACCGTTGAATAGTCAACTCACACGCGTGTCAGGGTTTCAGCATATCAGGCATCAGGAGTTGGTGATGCAAGTTGTTTGATATAGCGAGTAGAGAAATCACGATAGGAGAAATCCTGATAGAGGGAAGAAAAGGTCAGCGTTGACTATTGTCGGGGTTTGGGGTTTAAGAATCCAACACTCGACCATTGACCTCGCGATAGTGAGAAGTCTGGTTTCTCGATAAGGAAAGAAGGGAGATCCCATGAGAGAGTTGTTGTGGGTGAAGATTTCTCGATAGGGAAATAGAAGGACCAGTTAGTGTTCTTTGGTCCGAGAGAAGGGAGATCCTGTGAGCGGACATGCTTGCGAGCGCGACTGCATCAAGTGGTATCAGAGCAGATTCTTGTCTGTATATTTCAAGTAAGAGGAGCAAGAGAGAAGGAGCACTCTGATACACATCAAGTGGTATCAGAGCACAGAAAGACTCTTTTCTTTCTGTAGCAGAGAAGAAGAGAATTCACCATGCCGCCAAGGAGAGAGAGACAATCACCCGATCCAGAGGATAGGGAGATGTCGAGAAGAAGAGGCAGGCAGATAATAGATCTAGTTATGGAGAGACAAATGTGTGATCTTCGATCTAGACTCGAAGACATGGAGACAATGCAAAGACGCACAACCGGTGCAGGGGATCTTAGTGATTCCGAAAACAAGATTGAGGCTGAGCATGAAGAGGAAGTTGCAGCTAAAGATGCATCAAACAAGCGTTTGATCAGAGCTATTTCTAGGATGGGTGCAAGAGCAAAAATGGACATTCCAGTTTACGAGGGAAACTTGGATGCAGGGGAGCTTCTAGATTGGATTAGAGCTCTAGACACATACTTCGACTATGAAGAAGTCGAAGAGGATGAAAAGGTCAAGCATGCTGTCACGAGGTTAAAAGGACATGCAGTATTGTGGTGGGATGAGCTGACAGACACAGCAAGGGCAAGCAGAAGATCAAAAGTTGGGACAGGATGATCGCAAAGATGAAGGTGAAATTCATCCCGAGGGACTATCAGATCACTTTGTTTAGGAGGATGCAGAACCTGAGACAGAAACTGATGACAGTGAAAGAATAAACTGAAGAATTCTACAGGCTGAACATCAGGACAGGTCATTGGGAGAGCGATGATGAGAAGGTTGCTAGATATCTGAATGGTTTGAGATACGACATTCAGGATGAAATAAGCATGCTAACCATACGAACGGTGGAATATGCTTATCAATTGGCTCTAAAGAGCCGAAAATAGGGTCAAAGAGGCAGAGGCAGAATCCATCCAAGAGGAAAATAAGTTGCCCCGAACAGAAGCCAGAAGCCCAAGGAAGATTGGAAGAAACCTCAAACTCGAATTGAGAGAGGTGGAAGTTCACAGCGTGGAAAATGTGCTGAGCAAAGAGGACAGCATACTGAGCAGAGAGGAGATTACGCTGATGGAAATACTTTTCCTCATACTAGAGGTAGAGGAAGAGGAAGAGGTGGAGTCATTACATGCTTCACATGTGGAAAGAATGGGCATAAGTCTTACAAGTTTCTAGATAAAAAGAAGGAGACTGGAGAAGCTCACATCACCGAGGCGCAGAGGCGGGATGTTGAGGCATAAGACACTGAAGGTGGAAGATCGCTTATGATGCGAAAAGCTCTTTTGACACCTGAGAAGGAGGTGGAGAGTTCAGTCCAAAGGACTAGACTTTTTACGACTGCTTGCAAAACCAAGGACAGGGTGTGCAAGGTTATTGTAGATAGTGGAAGCACTGATAATCTCATTTCAACTGATATAGTGGAGAAGCTGGAGCTGGAGACGACTGATAATCCAAGCCTGTACAAAATTTCTTGGTTGCAGAAAGGACATCAGGTAACTGTCACTAAACAATGTTTAGTCGAGTTCAAGATAGGAGGGTATAATGATAAAATCTTGTGTGATGTTATTCCTATGGATGTTTGTCATCTATTGTTGGGAAGGCCATGGAAATATGACAGAAATGTGATTCATGATGGGAGAATGAACACATATACCCTGGAGAATAATGGGAGAACCCATATGTTGCTTCCGATTAAGGATAAGGAGGTGAAGTCGGAGGTAAGCAACACTGTAATTCTCATGAGTGGAAAGGAACTTCTTACTGAGGTAAAGAAGAAAGAAGAACCGCAATTCTTTGTGGTCAAAAAGCCAAGGATTATTTTAACCAGCACGAGAGTTGATGATTTACCAGAAGAGATTCAGGAACTACTGGAAGAGTTTGTTGATATAGTCATGGACGAATTACCTCATTCTTTGCCACCGATCAGAAGTGTGAGTCACCATATCGACCTCATACCAAGAACTAGTTTACCAAATAAAGCCGCGTACAGATTAACGCCACAAGAGAATGAAGAGGTAAAGAGACAAGTCCAAGATTTGTTGGACAAAGGTTTGGTCAGGGAAAGCTTGAGTCCATGTGTTGTTCCAACAGTACTCAGTCCAAAGAAAGACGGAGGTTGGAGGATGTGTACCGACTCAAGGGTGATTAATAAGATAACCATCAGGTACAGGTTTCCATTGTTGAGGATGGATGATCTGATGGATTGCTTGAGCAGAGCAAAATTCTTTTCAAAGATTGATTTGAAAAGCGGATATCACCAGATTCGCATGAGAGAAGGCGATGAATGGAAAACATCCTTCAAAACAAACGAAGGGTTGTATGAATGGCTTGTTATGCCGTTTTTCTTAACAAATTCTCCAAGTACCTTCATGAGGTTGATGAACGAAGTCCTGAGGGAGTTCATGGGGAAATTTGTCATCGTGTATTTGGATGACATACTGATTTACAGTAAATCAGTGGCTGAGCATTTGAAGCATTTGGCTACAGTGATGCAGAAGCTACAACAGGAGAAGCTGTTGATAAACATGAAGAAATATTCATTCATGAAGATGGATCTCATTTATCTGGGGTTTGTTATTTCTACAGATAAATTGAGGATAGATCTAGAGAAGGTAGAAGTGATTAAAAATTGGCCATCACCGAAGAACATATTTGAGGTGAGAAGTTTTCATGGATTAGCTAGTTTCTACCGAAAGTTCATTAGGAATTTCAGTGGAATTAGCGCAGCAATGCTAGACACAGTGAAGAAAAGACATAAATCTTTTCACTGGACAGCAAAGGCCGAAAATAGTTTCAACTTGTTGAAACGAAAGATCACGGAACCACCGGTTTTGGTGTTGCCGGATTTTCAAAAGATGTTTTAGGTGAAATGCGATGTAAGTGGATTTGCAATAGGAGAGGTCTTGAGTCAAGATGACAGGCCGATTCCATACTTCAGCGAGAAGATGAATGAGGTGAAGGTGAAATACTCCACATACGACAAGGAATTTTATGCTATCATTCAGGCACTGAAGAAGTGGAGGCATTACTTGATCCCGAAAGAATTTGTTTTATACAGCGATAATCGGGCATTACAGTTTGTGACTCAACAGGAAAAGTTGAATTAGAGACATGTAAAATGGGTAGAGTATATGAAGAATTTTACGTTTGTGATAAAACATATTTCTGGTACTGCTAACAAAGTGGTTGATGCTTTGAGTAGGAAATGTTTGTTGTTGCAAGAGTTCCGAGTCAAAACGTTGGGTTTTGATGATCTCAGGGACATGTACGCAGATGATCAGGATTTTAAGGAGGCATATGAAGTAGCTGAGAATCCAGTTCTCATAGATAGGAGCCAATGGGCCGAGTATATGATCCAAGAAGGATTGCTATTCAAGGGAAATCAGCTGTGTATTCCGAATTGCTTCATGAGGGAAAATCTGCTTAAGGAAAAACACAGTGGAGGATTGGTCGGAAACTTCGGTCATGATAAGACATTTGCAAAGCTTAGCGAGTCATAATTTTGGCCAGGGATGCGATCAGAGGTCAAGATATTCATAGACAGATGCAAGATTTGTCAGCATTCGAAGGGAAGAAGGCAGAATGCAGGCTTTTATCAACCGTTGCCCATACCTGAGAGGCCATGGGATGAAATTAGCATGGATTTCATATTGGGATTTCCAAGGACGCAAAGAGGATTTGATTCGATCTTTGTTGTAGTGGATAGGTTTTCCAAGATGGCACACTTTATCCCATGTCAGAAAACCAGTGACGTGACTCATATCGCGAACCTGTCTTTCAAAGAAGTCATTTGACTTCACAGCCTACTGAAAAGCATAGTTTCGGACAGAGACACGAAGTTCGTAGGGAATTTTTGGAGGAAGTTGTGGAAGAAGCTGGGAACTAATTTGGCATTTAGTTCTTCTTATCATCCTCAGACGGATGGACAAACGGAATTCGTGAACAGAAGTCTGGGAGATTTGATGAGAAGCTTGGTGACAAAGCACCACGGCAGTTGGGACAATATATTGCCGCAGGCAGATTTTGCATATAACGAATCAGTGAATAGAAGCACAGGCAAAAGTCCATTTCAGATTGTATATGGCACGCAGTCGAGAGGAGTTTATGAAATTTGGGATTCAAAACAAACTGCGACTAGGATCACCAGTGCAAAATATTTCGTAGAGGCGATGAGAGAACTTCACAGCCAGGTGAAGCAGCGACTGTTGGATTCAAGTCACGAATATAAGCGCAGAGCAGATCAGAGGAAGAGACAACTTCAGTTCGAGGTTAGTGAGTTAGTTCTGGCACATTTGCAAAAAGAAAGGTTCCCGAGAGGAACATATAATAAGCTAAAGATGAACAAAATCGGGCCATGCAAGGTCTTGAAGAAGTTTGGGGCAAATGCTTACGAGATTGAACTACCGGATGGAATCAGAATATCTCTGATATTCAATGTCTCAGATTTGTACCCATATAAGCCTGAGGAAGCAGGAACAGGAGATGAGCAACCAGTGATTCAGTGGCGAAAGCAGATGCCAGTTGCAGAGAAGTCGTAGATGGAGTGCATACTGGATAAGTGAGTGGGTAAGAAAACCAAAAGGAAAGAATATTTCAAGTATCTGGTCAAGTGGAAGAACCATCCAGTTGAAGATGCCAACTGGGAAAGTGAAGAAGAGATCCAGAAGCATGGATGGACCATGCACGAGCTCATGGATATGAGCCCATGAAGATTTTCAAGAGAGGGAGTATGACGTAGGAGCATCGCCCACGTCAAGTGAGCCAGCGCGGAAGGCAAGGGACAGTTGGACAAGCGCTAGCACAAGTTTTGAAAATCACCTTGGAAGTTGTTGCGCAATCATACATGTAATAGTTTAATGAAGCGCACTTGTATAATGTAAATGGACCTTGAGCAGATTGCTCTCATCCTTAGTAGGTAGAAGGAATTTAAAAAGTAGTTAATGCAGGTAGATAGAATTTAATTCTAGATTAGACATTTTTAGGAGCTGGAGGGAAAACGGATATAGACACCCTCATTGTATCATTGTAACATTATCTAAGAAAATCAGATTGAAGCCAGAGCATGAATAGAGAGAAGCAGAGAGAGAGAGCTGTGTAGCAGACTCCATGTACAAATCTTGAATTAATAGAAGGAGATTGATTCAGACTCATGGTGTTCATATTCTTTGTGTACACATATTTGAATGTTATGCTCATGAATGTTTGTTTTCTGTTATACATTTTCTTTTATGCTGTATATGTGATTTCATGTTTGAAGTTTGAAGTCTGAGAGGAAGTGAGAATGAGGTTCAATTGTTTCTCAATCTGAGCAAGGATTCTTGCAAGGAGTGCAGTTGAAAGTGTCCGCAAGGAGCACGTCGACAGAAGGCTCAAATAGTCTAACTTTTGTTCTCATTCGCCCAAGAGTGAAATTGGGTTACAGGAGCCGTGCAAGGAGTGCGCAGGCCAGGAGGAGCCTCAGAATTTTGATTCTGAGCAGAGCATAGAGAGATTGTTGTTGCAGGTGTGCGCAGAGTCGAATTATTCAAGCACTTGAGAGTGTTTGAATGTTGTCCGCAAGGAGTGTGAGCAAAAGACTTCTTTCTGAGGGCTTGAAGCTATGGGAAAAGCTTAGGAGGAATAGAACCTTCGAGTAATCACCAAGAGAAGCACAGGGAGTTGGTGCCGTGGAGTGTTCAATAGGCATCGTAAGTTTGCGTGCAGGTGGACGAGTTCCATTGAGGAACACTTGGCCATTCGCAGGAATCGCTAAAGGAAGGACGGACGGACGATATTCTCTGAGGAAAATCCACGAATTTCCATGAGCCGTTAGATCTTGCGGAGGTGTAAGGGAGATACTGCAGGTATTCCCAAGAGGGTTAAAAGCTCAGGAGGGTCAGAGCATTTGATTCGAGTCATAAGGACCATCAGATTCACACGTGACATTCTGCATCGGGGTTTCGCGAGTTGAAGTCCCGTGAATATAGTAACAACAGGAATCGCGATATTGTGATACGCGATATTCCAGCAGGTACGAGAATAATGTGGGGCCACAAGGTTCAGAGTGGTGGATAGGTGGCACACCTTATCAGAGTTTCGTGGCGAGAAGTCTCGAACTCATTACATCTGGATTCGTGATACCGCAAAGTTCGAAATGTCGATGGAGTGAAGGACCGTTGAATAGTCAACTCACACGCGTGTCGAGGTTTCGGCATATCAGGCATCGGGAGTCGGTGATGCAAGTTGTTTGATATCGCAAGTAGCGAAATCGTGATAGGAGAAATCCTGATAGAGGGAAGAAAAGGTCAGCGTTGACTATTGTCGAGGTTCGGGGTTTAAGAATCCAACACTCGACCATTGACCTCGCGATAGTGTGAAGTCCAATTCCCGATAAGGAAAGAAGGGAGATCTCATGAGAGAGTTGTTGTGGGTGAAGATTTCCCGATAGGGAAATAGAAGGACCAGTTAGTGTTCTTTGGGCCGAAAGAAGGGAGATCTTGTGAGCATACATGCTTGCGAGCGCGGCTGCATCATTCAATCTCATATGTGTTTTCCCCAAATTTCCTTATGATCTTGCACGGTCCAATATTTTCATCTTCATATTATTATACGTTCCCCTTGGGAACCTCTCCTTTCTCAGATGCGCAAGAACCAGATCACCAACTTCAAATTAAAGTTCTCGCCTATGTTGATCTTCTCTCCGCTTGTAATCTTGACTTGAACTCTGCAATCATTCCTTGATTCAGCTATGAAGCTCCTTCATTCCTTCTGCAAAGTCCTCTGCACTAGCACTTCTGAATTCATTTCATTCTAAATCTTTCAATTTAGAAACTCCTTTGGGCTGCATTCCATATACAATCTGGAATGGACTCTGCCATGTGCTTCTATTGAGTGAATCATTGTAAGCAAATTCTGCCTGTGGTAGAATGTGATCCTATTGACTGCGGTGTTCATTCACTAGGCTTCTTAAAAAATCTCCCAATATCCTATTCACGACTTTTGTCTGTCCATCCATCTGAGGATGATATGTTGAGCTAAAAGAAAAACTTGTCCCCAACTTCTTCCATAAGGTCCTCCAGAAATTCCCTATGAACTTGATATCTCGATCAGAAATGATACTCTTTGGCAAGCCCTGAAGTCTGACGACTTCCTTGAAAAACAAGTTCACAATATGAGTTACGTCACTGGTTTTCTGGCATGGTATGAAATGTGCCATTTTTGAAAATATGTCGACTACCACAAAGATTGAATCATATCCTCTCTATTTTCTTGGCAATCCCAATATGAAATCCATGCTTACTACGTCCCACAGTCTTTCAGGTATGGGTAATGGTTGGTATAACCCTCTATTCTACCTTTTTCCCTTCGTGTGCTAACAAATTCTGCACTTGTCCACAAATTTCTTGACATCTATCATCATCCTTTGCCAAAAATATGAGCCATTCAACTTTGAGAATGTCTTGTCATGACCGAAATGTCTGACTAATCCTCCACTGTGTTTTTCCTTCAGCAAATTCTCCCTCATGGAGCACTTCGGAATACATAGCTAATTTCCCCTGAACAATAATCCATCTTGGATCATGTATTCAGTCCATTGGCTTCTGTCCCTGAGAATTGGATTCTCAAATGCCTCATATGACTCTTTAAAGTCTAGATCATCCGTGTACATTTCTTTGAAGTTATCAAAACCCAAAGTCTTGACTTTGAATTCCTGCATAAGAAAACATTTCCTGCTCAAAGCATCAACAACTTTGTTACCAGTTCCAGAAATACACTTAATCACAAAAGTAAAATTTTGCACGTATTCAACCCATTTAGAATGTTTTTGTTTCAACTTCTCCTGTCGAGTCATGAATTGTAAAGCATGATTATCGTTGTACAAAACAAACTCCTTGGGAACCAAATAGTGTCTCCATTTCTTCAGTGCTTGTATGACTGCATAGAATTCTTTATCATATGTGGAGTAATTATTCTTCGCCTCATTTAGTTTTTCACTGAAGTATGTGATCGGCCTATTGTCTTGGATCAAGACCGCTCCAATTTCAAATCCACTCGTGTCACATTTGACCTAGAATGTCTTGCTAAAATCTGGCAAAACCAGAATTGGTTGCTCAGTGATCTTCTTCTTCAGCAGATTGAAACTTTTCTCTATTTCCTCTATCCAGTGAAAAGATTTGTGTCGTTTATTCACTGTATCCATCATTGGTGCACTAATTCCACTGAAGTTTTGGATGAATTTCTTGTAGAATCTAGCCAAACCATGGAAGCTTCGAACTTCAAACACGCTCTTCGACGATGGCCAATTCTTAATCACCTTTATCTTTTTCGGATCCATTTTCAATTCATTTGCTGAGATAACAAAACCCAAATAAATGAGTTATGTCCTCATAAATGATGACTTCTTCATATTAATTAGCAATTTCTCTTGCTATAATCTCCTCATTACTGCAACTAAATGCTTTAAGTGTTCTGCTTCTGTTTTGCTGAAAATTAATATATCGTCAAGATATACAATGATGAATTTCCCTATGAAATCCTTCAGTACTTCATTCATCAACCTCATGAAAGTACTAGGCGCATTGGTTAATCCAAATGGCATGACAAGACATTCATATAGCCCCTCATTCGTCTTGAATGTTGTCTTCCATTCATCACCTTCTCTCATTCAAATTTGATGGTACCCGCTTTTCAAATCAATCATTGAAAAAATCCTTGCTCCACTCAAGCAATCCATCAATTTGTCCATCCTTGGTAATGGAAATATGTAACTGATGGTAATCTTATTGATTGACCTTGAGTCTATATACATTCTCCAGCCTCCATCTTTCTTTGGGCTGAGCACTATCGGAACAACGCATGGACTCAAGCTTTCTCAAATCAATCCTTTGTCCATTAAGTCCTGGACCTGTCTCTTAACTTATTCATTTTCCTGCGGTGTCAACCGATATTCTTCTTTGTTCAGAAAATTGGCCCCAGGTATAAGATTGATGTGACGACTTATACTTCTGATAGGTGGCAACGAACAAGGTAATTTTTCCACTACTATATCAGCAAACTCTCCCAGCAACTCATGGATTTCTTCTGGTATGTCATTTATCCTTGTACTGGTTAAAACAATTATGGGCTTCCTAACCACAATAAATTGTGTGTATTCCTTCTTCTTAACCTCATTAAGAAGTTCCTTCCCACTCATGAGAAGTACAGTGTTGCTCATCTGTTACACCTCAAAATTTCTCAACTGGATAAGTGTCGCACATGCCTCTCACTTGTTGCAAGTGTCGCAAATGTTATT